>JAWZYT010002530.1:2500-43902 GCA_034508575.1 Petrolisthes manimaculis | reverse complement strand
AAATCACAAAAATTAATTCCTTTCCTTCCCCCCCCCCCAAAAAAAAAAAAAATACACACACACACACACAAACTTATCCACAACATAATACCCAAAACCCCGACCATTAATTTTATCAGTAGAGAATGAGATGAAATCAAACCAAACCGAACCGAACCGAACAACAAACAAAACGAACGAAACCGACGTAAACAAAAAAACCGAACCATATCAAACCGAACTGTACAGCCACAATCAATATCCACCAACACTTTCCTTCCATCGTAGTAAATAATAATTGAATAAGTTGAGTGACGTAAGGTGTTGTTGTATGATTATATTTTGATATGATGCTGATTTATTTGCACGATGGAAGGAAAGTGTCGGTGGATATTTGATTGTGGATGTACCTCCCCATCCCATCCATCCATCCATCCATCCATCCGTCTAGTCCATCACATCACGAGACTCCACAAAATTCCACTCGCAATTCATCAACAACCGAGATATGAATGCTGACAGTGGCACCCCTCCTCTCCTCTCCTCTCCTCTCCTCTCCTGACCCTGCCCCCTTCCTTCCCCTCATCTCCTCTCCCCCGCCCCCTTCCTTCCTCTCCTCTCCTTTCCTCTCCTCTCCCCCTTCCTTCCTCTGTCCTTCTCACTCTACCTTACCCTCAACTCGCCTGACCCTAAAAAATATTATTATTATTATTATTACTCCCTTCCTTTTCCTGTCCTCTTCGCCCCACCTCATCCTCACCTCGCCTGACCTGAGCCCCATCCTTTTCCTGTCCTCTTCGCGCTATCCTCACCTCTCCTGATCAGACCCCTCTCTTCCCCCGTCCTCCATCGCCCCGTCCCTCCCAAAGTCGGAAATTGTTCGTCTGACACCGTGTCAAACTAACGCCAATTAACCCCACAAAAAAGGTGCTAACTCATTTGACGAGACTAACTTGCAAGAACACAGGGGGTGATGCAATGACCTCGTTGCCACCAAATATTATCATCATCATCATCACTATTTTCATCATCATCACTATTTTATTTATGTAGCACGACTGAAGGGTTTTACACCACAACATACGACTGGCTATCTTCCCTTGACAATAATACGAATGTTATTAATACAAAAAATGCCAAGGAGAGAGAGAGAGAGAGAGAGAGAGAGAGAGAGAGAGAGAGAGAGAGAGAGAGAGAGAGAGAGAGAGAGAGAGAGAGAGAGAGATACAGACCCTACCTACCTTCCACTGGAGGATTGAGCTCCGTAACAACTAATTTGCAGTTAGGCTGAAAGTCAAGTCATTTTCAAGGCAGACTCGGCAATATTCAACCTTGCAATTACCTGTGAAAATGGAATTCCAATGAAGCAGTTACCACGCTTTGGGAAGTATATGGGAGTAGATGGAAAGTGACATATTCATTCTCAACTATGTCTCTATTGTATAATGAAAAAAATAAATCACGCTCCATTATATCTCTATTGCATAATGAAAATAATAAATCACGCTCCATTATGTCTGTATTGCATAATGAAAAAATAAATCACGCTCCATTATATCTCTATTGCATAATGAAAAAATAAATCACGCTCCATTATATCTCTATTGCATAATGAAAAAATAAATCACGCTTCATTATATCTCTATTGCATAATGAAAAAATAAAATCACAATCCACTACACCTGTATTGCTCATAATGAAAATAAAAAATAAGTATATGGTGAAATGTCGACACTTACTATAATACAAAATAATGTTAACGTCGACAAAATTAATCATCGTAATTTATCATTTTCCTTTATTAAGGGGGAAGTTTTGTGTTGGTAAATCTGGAGCAACTGATTCCTCCAAACTATTCCCAGCAACAGAACACCATTATTTTTGTTCATCTGGTCCTGTTTCCTGGCACAGTTTGGAGGAATCATGACACTCCAATGTACCAAAAAAGAATGACCACTTTAATAAGTTTGGCTACGACTTATGCAACGTTCACAATATAAGTCTGACTTGGGTTATAATCGCAGCTACAGTACTAAGTCTTGTTGTTATTATTATTGTTGTTATTGTTGTTGTTATTATTATTGTTAATGTTATTGTTATTATTATTATTTTTAAGTCTTGAAGTGTTTGTTTGTGTTGCTCATCCATCAATTTATTTAAGATTTATTGGACTTTTTAAACTTCGAGAACGAATAAGGGAAATGAAAGCAGCAAGAACAGGACGAGATGTACACGGGGCATAGAGGGGCAGGAGAAGTTGGGGCAGGAAGAGGGGTGGGGGCGGTAGGAGAGGGGAGTAATAGGAGGGGAGTAGAAGGGGGCCAGTAGGAAAAGAGGGGTGCAGTGGGAGAAAGGAGAAACGGGAGGGGAGGAATAGGAGAAATAAAGGGGATGGGCAGTAGGAGAAAGGAGAGGCAGAAGTGAGGGAGGGGGAAGGGGAAGGGGAGGCAGAGGGAAGGGGAGGCAAAGGGAGGGGGTGGGGTGGACACAGACACACACAGACACATCCCTGACATGCCGCCGACAATCACCCAGACCCCGACACACCTGAGTAGGATTCTTCTCCAATCAATGACAAGGAGGTGAATGACAGACCAATATGTAATAGACTTGTCAATCTCTGGAAGGGCGAGCGACGTGTGGGTGTGATTGCAATGAATGTGATTTGTTGACAGGAGTAAGGGAGTGGGTGGGGGGTGGTTAGGGTATGAAGTTGGGGGTGTTTAGGGTATAGGATGTTGGGGGTGGTTAGTATAGGATGTTGGGGTGGTTAGGGTATAGGCATGGGGTTGGTTAGGGTATGAAGTTGTGGGTGGTTATGGTATGGGGATGGGGTTGGTTAGGGTAGGAAGTTGGGGTTGGTTAGGGTAGGAAGTTGGGGTTAGTTAGGGAAGATGTTGGGGGTGGTTAGGGTTGGAAGTTGGGGGTGGTTAGGGAAGATGTTGGGGGTGGTTAGGGTAGGAAGTTGGGGTTGTTAGGGTATAGGATGTTAGGGTTGGTTAGGGTATAGGATGTTAGGGTTGCATCACCTTTACCAGCCACTCTTCTCTTTGGCCTCTAAACCTTAATGAAGGAAATAACAGTAACCTGATCATTTACGAACGTCCAGATGAATAAAACCTACAATGTATATACTCTTTCCTTTACCAGTATTCAGATTCTCATATTGGCCACCAGCGTTCCACCACCTTGCAGTCTGAGTTTATGTGATCTTGTAACACGTAATACTTTCCAATTTTATTTTTATCTTACATATTTAATTAATACACATATTCCTACTTCAGATGCCGTCCCTCTCCCGCTTGGCTACAAAAAATGCTGTATCTCTTTTGACTTCATCTGCCTGCCTACATATCTATTACCCATTAATTTTATCTGTTTTATCTAAGATGCCGTCCAGTCCTATCTACGGTACAGTCCCCAACAATAGCGACGCCCCTCTCCTTGACCCTTAGTGTGGGAGAAGGAGGAAGTTAGTGGGTGAGATGAGGCAGTGTTAGTTTTAAATTAATTATATGAAAATGATCATAGTATGGAAACTAAAACTTGTACTTTTGGTTCAGTGTACAGTCGGCGGCAAAAGTCCTGTCGCCTCACTTGCTTCACCGAGCCACGGGATGTTCATAGACTCGAGATTATAAAGTGTAGAAAACGTGTATATTTTTTGAGTCCATGAACACTGCCTGTCTCGGTGAAGCAGGTGAGGCGACAGGACTTTGGCCGCCGACTGTACCTCAAGGTGAGTGGCGTCTCTATTGTCGGCGACTTTACCTTGCCTATCAAAGTACAATAATTTCCCCACTCCTTCTAGAGACCATCAACAACCTGAGGCCAAAATTACTAATCTACCTGCTTGCCATCACCTCATCGCGGTGAATCTTACGTATGAATGACCTGTTTACCCACACACACACACACACACACACACACACACACATCAGGACATAAGACAAAACCAACCTTACCTTTCTACCCAAACACATGTTATTATCTTACAATCATTTCATCACCTGACCAACACATCACCTTCCTACCCAAACATCATCTTAACAAAATACGAGACAACCTTCTTATCTTTATCTTATCAAAACAAGATACAACCAACCTATCACAACACGACACAACCTTCTTATCACAACACGACACAACTTTCTTATCAAACTGAACACATAAACATCATCTTATCAAGGAAATTAATGACCTGTTTACACACACATGCCATCACCTGACCAGCCTCATATCATGGTACACAGATACATGAGGTAATTGTCGCCAGTAATTTGGATATTGCCTGATTCTGCAACATCAACAATACCTGCAACAGATCTATTAGTGTAAGCCATCTCTCATAATTAGTGTGGAAACCTTCGTAGAAATACCGATGATCGCCTCTCACTCATAGGAATTACAGAGGGGAATTTATGTTAATTGCAGAGGCGGCGAAGGGAATTGACACGACATGACACACACACACATTCTTACACACACACACACACACACACACATTCTTACACACACACACACACATTCTTACACACACACACACACATTCTTACACACACACACACACATTCTTACACACACACACACACACATTCTTACACACACACACACACACATTCCTACACACACACACATTCTTACACCCACACACATACATTCTTACACACACACACATACATTCTTACACACACACACATTCTCACACGCACACATTCTTACACACACACACATTCTCACACGCACACATTCATTCACACATTCCTATTTCGTAGATGCACACATTCATACAAGCACACATTTCGTTCACGCACACATTTCGTTCACGCACACACACACACACACACATTCATAATTCGTAGAGGCACACATGCTTATACACACACATTAATATACGCATACACACACACAATAATTTTTGGAAGTTAGTATTGATGTGCATGAGAATATATGATTTTTGCTTTTTAGAACAATAATACCACTGCTACTATTATTATTTCTACTACAACTATTACTACTACCACCAAAGCTCCTACTAATACTACCACCACTACTATTACCACTACAACTACCACTACTATTACCACTACAACTACCACTACTCTTACGACTACTCATACAACCACCACCTCAACTATTACTACTACCACCTAAGATTTTACTACTACTACTACTACTATTATTATTACTATTACTACCACTACTATTACTACTACCACCATTACTATACAACTACCACTACTCTTACTACTGCTACCACTACTATTACCACCACTACCACGCTCACAACTCTTACTACTACTACTACTACTACTACTACTACTACTACGACTCCTAATAATGGACGTCCTATCATCACCCCCCCCCACTCCCCCCTCCCCCCCCATGCCCCCCCCCCTTCCTATGACATTCTCTTGGCATGTTCTCGTCACTGGGTTCTTTGTTTAGGCATCAAAATCACCAACACTGGGACAGACATTAAGTGAGGGAATCGTCTCTTTCTTTCTCTCTCTTACTCTCTCTCTCTCTCTCTCTTACTGTCTCTCTCTCTCTCTCTCTTACTGTCTGTCTTTCTCTTACTCTCTCTCTTACTGTCTCTCTCTCTCTCTCTCTTACTGTCTGTCTTTCTCTTACTCTCTCTCTCTCTTACTGTCTGTCTTTCTCTTACTCACTCTGTCTGTCTGTCTTTCTCTTACTCACTCTGTCTGTCTGTCTGTCTCTCATACCCTATATTACTCTCTCCTCTTTGCTCTTTCTCTCTCATACTCTTATATTCTCTCTTTTTTTTTTTCTATCTCTGTCTATATATCTTTCTGTCTATCTATTAATCTATCTGTCGCTCTACTCTAAGTATTCTCTTCCCTCTTGCAGGCCACTTAAGGGGGTGCGGGAATAGGGGGACAGGCTTGGGTGGGGATTACCAAAAAAAAAAAAAAAGAATTACCACCTTTACTATTCTGTCGTTAATGTATATATATCAATTTATCTTGTATTTTAATCACCGACGTCAACATGGAGGAAAATTCACCTCACATTAGCTTACCCATGGAGGCCGAGAGAGCCCAGGGGCGGCCGAGTCCCCTTCCTTCCCCTCCTCCTCCTCCTCCTACCCAGCAGACATCAGGCCAAGCGCAATATGAACAGCGTCGTCTGCCCTGCTTGTCTCCCTCGGCTTCGCTTACCAAACCTTCCCCCTCTTGTGTTCTCCTCCTCCTCCTCCTCCTCTTCCCCCTCCCAACCCCCAAGCTAGTTCTCCTGGTCACTTGCAGGCTCCTCCCCCCCAACTCAACTCAACCCAACCCAACCCAACCCAACCCTTGCCTTCCTTTCTTTCTCCTCCTCCTCCTCCTCCTCCTCCTCCTCCTCCTCCTCTTTGGGAATTTCCTTCGCTTTCACTGTCTCTCCCATTTCCCAGCCTTCCTCATTTTTCCTCCTTCTCTCGGCCTTCTCTTCTGTTCCTTACTTGATTCCACCCTACATTTCCTTGTCCCTTTTCCCTTCACACAACTCACACCCACTCTTCCCTCACCATTCCTAAACTATACCTGCCTTTCACTCCCACTATTTCCTATCCCTACCTACCCTTTTTCTCTACCCATCTCTCCCTCCCACGTTCCTCAAGTCATTTCCTCTCTCATCCCACATTTCACTCCCTACCAACCTCCCACTTGAATTCCCTTGTTTCACCTTCTCTTTCTCTACTTGATTCCCTCTTCCTCGTTTGACTGGCGCCACCCCTCTTACCTCCTTCCCTTCCATCCCTCTCTTTCGTGTCCCCTTCCATCCCTCTATTTCTCGTTCCCCCTTACATCCCTCCCCAATTCCCCTTTTCCCGTTTTACTGCCCCCTCCCTCCTCCCTGTCCATCCCTCTCTTTTGTTCCCCCTTCCATCCCTCTCTCTCTCGTTCCTGTTTCCATCCCTCCCAATTCCCCTTTTCTCGTTTTACTGTCCCCCCCCCCTCCTTCCCATCCTTACTGCCTGCCTGCCTGCCTGCCTGCCTGCCTACCTGCCTGCCTACCTGCCTGCCTGCCTGTCTGTCTGTCTGCCTGCTGCCTTCTGTCACGATTAAGATATTAATATTCTTACCTGGTCGGGATACCAATGTTGACTAAAGACTATACAAGGATATAAAACGAAACCCGATGTTGGACCAGTTTGCTTTGGGTTTATCAGGAGCCAACAAAGCCCCTTGATTCAGTGAGTAACCCGGTAGTACAGGCACAGTCCCAATGGTCAACCCAACATCTTCGAATGATATGGAAAATAATGCGAACGAATGTAAAAATAAAATAAAAAAATGACACCAAAACATAAAAGAAGAAGAAAGTAGTAGTAAGTGTGTGTATGAAACCAGAAGGTATAGTGGTTGGGTACATAGGATTTGTCAGTTTCAGTTACAGGATACAGGAAACTGGAGAGGAAAAGAGTAGTATGTGAATGTATGTATATATAAAACAAAAAACATAATAGGAAAACAGTAGTGTGTGGATGTATGAATGCATTTGGTGTACTGGTTTGGTTAAGCTTACATAGGATTTGAAAGTTACAAGATAAAGGAAATTGAAGAAGAAAATAGTAGAATGTGAAAAAAAAAAAAAAAAAAAAAAAAAAAAAAAAAAAAAACAGTACTACGTGTGTGGATGTATGAAAGCATTTGGTGTACTGGTTAGTTAAGCTTACATAGGATTTGAAAGTTACAAGATACAGGAAACTGGAGAAGGGAAGAGTATAATATAGTATGTGAATGTATGTATGAAACCAAAAAAACGAAAATGAAAACAGTACTACGTATGTGGATGTATGAAAGCATTTGGTGTACTGGTTTGGTTTAAGCTTACATAGGATTTGTCAGTTGTTGAGGGCCGGTAGGTAGACAACAACACAGACAACAACACAAGTCTAGCTGGATATTGAGATGTAAACATTGACTTCGGAAGCAGTCGTCAATCGAAGGGCATTATAAAAACTTGGGCAGCTTTCGGGGCGTCTAGGTTTTTCGGTGAATAAAGGAGGTTTAGCAGTGTGTTACAGGTTGAGCCCAAACTCTTTCTTAACACCGGGGATCGTATTGTATTGAAGGGGGAGCATTGGGAAGTGAAGGGGAGGATGGGGTGGGGTGGGGTGGGGTGGGGTGGGGAAGAGGTGCAAGGCGTGTTGAGGAGTAGGCGGACCAGTCATCAGTACTGTGTGTGTGTGTGTGTGTGTGTGTGTGTGTGTGTATTTATGTATGTATAAGAGTGTATGGGTGTATGTATGTATAAGAGTGTATGTGTGTATGTGTGTATATGTGTATGTATATATGCATAAGTGTGTGTGTATGTGTGTGTATATATGTGTATGTATATATGCATTAGTGTGTGTGTGTGTGTGTGTGTGTGTGTGTGTGTGTGTGTGTGTGTGTGTGTATGTGTATGTATGTATGTATAAGTGTGTGTGTGTGTATGTGTGTATATGTGTATGTATATATGTATAAGTGTGTGTGTGTGTGTGTGTGTGTAAGCGTAGTCCTTGGGGAGGCAGGGGACCCAATACCTACCTACCTGTCTGTCTGTCTGTCTGGAGGCTGGGTGGTGGGTGTTGGGGAAGGAATGGATGGATGGATGGTTGGTTGGTTGGTTGGTTAGTTAGTCGTCGGATGTAGGGGTGAGGTGCCCAGTAAGGAGGGAGGACAAGGAGAGGCAGTGGAGGCAAGTTCACAAGATGGCTGCTGCTGTGTGTGTGTGTGTGTGTGTAGCCTGGGTGTGTCTATGTGCGTGTGTGTGTGTGTGTGTGTGTGTGTGTAGCCTGGGTGTGTCTATGTGCGTGTATCTCTGTGTGTAGCTGGTTGTGCGAGTGTTAATGTATGTGTGTATGTTTATGTGTGTATGTTTGCATCTGTGTGTGTATAACTGTGAGTGGGTATGTGTATGTTAATACGTATGTGTATCTATATGTGTGTTACTGCGTGTATATTTGTGTAAGTGTTCAAGTGTGTATACCTGTGTGTGTGTGTGTATGTTTGAGAGGGGGGTGGGGGATCAGTGACGGAAGTAGTGATAACAACAGAGTGACTAGGCCTATACTGTGGTATATATACACTCGTGGTCAAATATTATTATCCATATAGAGTGTAATTCACGCACGTAAGAGTTTGACAGCTTCTCTCTGTTCCTTAGATGATAAACTTTACAATAAATAGGTTAATTACCAACGTTTAATTTACTACAAACAGCTACGTAGGCACTATTTAAAACAATAATATCATATCTTGAACGTGAAAACATTAGAAAGTAAATTGTTTGAGATATCCATATGTGGATGATTATTATTGACCGCTACTGTACATCAGGGTAACTAACGCCCTTACTGGAGCTCCATGAATCCTCCAAAATAATCCAGGCAACAGAACCCTTCAGTATTTCTAATAGGGAATCTGTTGCCCGGAGTAGTTTGGAGAATTCATGGAGCTCCAGTAAGGGCCCTCAAATTTTTTTAAACTACGGGCGTAAGTCTTTCAATGACAAAGAGACAGGAGAGTTGGGGAAATAGTTACGGCTGGATGTATGTATAATATAAATTGATTCTCTTAAGTAAATGTTCAAAAAGTAATTTATACACACACACACACATGCATACACAGGATACTCACTAACACACACACACACACACACACACACACACACACACACACACACACACACTATACTTACTCCTCCAGCATTTGTTTTCTTACTCTAAAAATAATGTCATCTTTTCCCTCTGAGGACTGATCTCCAAAGCTGCTCCTGTCCCTGTGTGTGTGTGTGTGTGTGTGTGTGTGAGAGAGAGAGAGAGAGAACGTGTGCTTATGTATGTGTGAAAGTGTGTGTGTGTGTGTGAGAGAGAAAGAGAGAGAACGTGTGGGTATGTATGTGTGAAAATGTGTGTATGTGTGAGAACGTGTGCGTATGTATGTGTGTGTGTGTATGTGTGAAAGTGTGTGTGTGTGTGAAAGTGTGTGTGTGTGTGAAAGTGTATATGTGTGTGAGAGAGAACGTGCGTATGTATGAGAACGTGTATGTATGTGTAAGAGAGCGTGTGTACGTGTGCGTGTGTGTGCGTGCGTGTGCTTGTGTGAGTGGGACTGTTAATGAATGAATCAGGGGGGGTCGGGGGGTGCCGGGGGGGGGGCAAATGGGGGTCGGGGTGTGTGAAAAAGAGCCGTATACGCAAATATGTATGTCAGATCCACCTAGGTTTCTCTGGGTCTTTTTAATTGCTCCAAAGTGTGTCAGGAAACAAGAGCCAATGAATAAATATAATGGTATCCTGTTGGTTGGAGGAATCATTTACTCCAAATTTTCCAAACCCTGTCTTCTCCCTTTAAAACCCGCCTCGTAAAAATTAAGCACTAGAAAGTTAAGTGTTTGTATACATGTGTGTGTGTGTGTGTGTGTCTGTGTGTTTGTATACATGTGTGTGTGTGTGTGTGTGTGTGTGTTTGTATACATGTGTGTGTGTGTGTGTGTGTGTGTGTGTTTTCTATATTCGTTTAGTCATCCTCGGAAATTCAGTTTTATTTTGTTTGGCCTAAATGTGACGATTTTATTTCATCTTAAATTTGACTCTTAACAATTTTATCTACACTTGAGCAAATCAAACTCATAGTAAGTGTAAATCTATTCAAGTCAAACTATGTGAAATAAAAAAATATATATATACTCTATTATATAAATTTATGTATATTATTTTTCTAGTCAAATTATGTGAAATAGAAAATATATATACTCTATTATATAAATTTATGTATATTATTTTTCTAGTCAAATTTTGTGATAGAAAATATATATACTCTATTATATAAATTTATGTATATTATTTTTCTAGTCAAATTTTGTGATAGAAAATATATATACTCTATTATATAAATTTGTGTATATTATTTTTCTTGTACCGTGACAAACTTCGGGATGATGATGATGATGGTGAGGCGATTCTGGTACGAGCATCCACCGATCACACACAGACACACACACACACACACACACACACACAGACTCCCTTCCCCGCCATCTTATCGTCGCGTCGCCTCTGCTCCCTCCCTCCCTCCCTCCTTGCCTGAATCTCTCTCTCCCTCCCGGCTTGCATCTCTCCCCCCTCCCCCCCTTCCCCCCCTCCCAGGTCACCAACACGAACCAACCAATCTCCCCTCTCCAGCTATCACCCCCCCCTCCCTCCCCTTCCTCTCCCCCCACCCCCCACATCCCCTTCCTCTCCCCTCCCCACCGCAGTTACACCAAAATTAAAAAAACACGGAAATTCCAAGTTTTGAGTAGCAGGCTGTGTGTGTGTGTGTGTGTGTGTGTGTGTGTGTGTGTGTGTGTGTGTGTGTGTGTGTGTGTGTGTGTGTGTGTGTGTGTGTGTTCTTGGTGTCTCGGTACACACTCAAAACACATATGAAATGGTGTATATAAAAAAAAGCATCGGATATTTTCAGATGAAGTTGGTGAGGTGATGGTGGTGATAGTAGTAGTTGTAGTTGTAGTTGTAGTTGTAGTGGTGGATACAAAATTTATCACAGATGAGTACCTGTTAAATGGCGTAAATATTGGATGTAATATATTTTGGATTATTACATTATTCTGTATTTATTGAAAAGGCCAAGATTTTATATATGATTGAGCTCGTCTAGATTCGCCAGTTAAAAACAAAACAAACAAAACAAAAAAACATGGAAATAAATTGAGAATATTGACTACTAGAAAACAGGACCAGAAAAGCAAAAATAACTCTCTCTCTCTCTCTCTCTCTCTCTCTCTCTCTCTCTCTCGCATAAATATAAAAGTAAGTGTTCTGTTGTTGCTTGGAATAGTTTGGAGGATTCAGTTGCTCCAGATTTACCAACACAAAAAAAAAACTTCCCCCTGAATTAAGAGGAGATAATAATATATACTTTTGTTGTTGAATTGGAAGGTCTGTGATTCCTCCAAACTATACCATGAAACAGATCCCCTATTAGTATACCACTGAGGGCATCTGTTTCCTGGTAGAGTTTGGAGGAATCAGTAGCCTCCAATTTACTAACAAGATAATCTCCCCATGATTAATTAAATGTACTGAAAAAGAATAAGGGAGAGAAGAGAAAGAGTAAGTAAGGGAAAGTAGAGAAAGAGTAAGTAAGGGAAAGTAGAGAAAAAGTAAGTAAGGGAAAGTAGAGAAAAAGTAAGTGAAATAAAAGATAGATTACGGGAAAGAAGAGAAAGAGTAAGTGAGAGAAAGAAGAGAAGGAGTAAGGGAAAGTAGAGAAAGAGTAAGTAAGGGAAATAAGAGAAGGGTAAGAGTGTTGGGCTGGTGTTGGGGGGGTGGGGGTAGGGGTGAAGAGGGGGGTGGGGGGTAGGGGTAAAGGGGTGAAAGAAGGGAGGGGTGCTTACCTCCCAAAAGGCACAGACAGACAGACAGGAAAGAAGGCAGGCAGGTAGGTATGGGACAGAGGTTATAGTGTGGGGCATTGAGGGTTAGGGGGGCAAAGGGGAGTGGGGGCATCTGGGAGCGTATAGTTTAGGGGAAAAAGGGGGGTGGGAAGAGTGTAAGGAAAGGAAGGAAGGAAGGGGGTAGTAGTAACATGAGGGAAAGAGGGGGGGTGGAAGCTGGGAGTGCATAGTTAAGGGAAAAAGGGGGTGGGAAGAGTGTAAGGAAAGGAAGGAAGGAAGGAAAGAAGGGGGATGGGAAAGGAAGGAAATAAGGGGTGTGGGAAGTGTAAGGAGAGTAAGGAAAGGAAGGAAGGAAGGAAGGAAGAAAGGGGGATGGAAAGAGTGTAAGTAAAGGAAGGAAGGAAGGAAGGAAAGGGGTTGGGAGAGTAAGTAAAGGAAGGAAGGAAAGGGGTTGGGAGAGTAAGTAAAGGAAGGATGGAAGGCAGGAAGGGGGATGGGAAGAGAGTAAGGAAAGGAAGGAAAGAAAGGGGGTGGGAGAATAAGGAAAGGAAAGAAGGAAGGGGGGTAGGAAGGGGGGTGGGAAGGGGGGGTAAATAGTAGTATAGTAGTAGTAGTAGTAGCAGTAGCAGCATCAGGGAAGCAGGTACTATTTTTTTTTTCTGGTGCCCGGGATTACTCTATAAATAACAGCGAGGCCAAGGGAAAGAAAGAATGGCAAGGCCCCCTACTCTGTATACGATTCTTGCCGCTTGCCTTCTCTCACGCACCACACCTCACCTCACCTCCCCGTAGTCCGTCTATATCCTACAACTCGTCCGCCGCCGCCACCGATACTACCACCGCCCTTGTTGTCATCCTCCTCATCCTTCTGTATCCCTGTTTTCCTTCATATCATCCTTCTTTTCATATCCTTCTTCTTCCCTCCCTTGTCATCCTCCTCCTTTATCCCTGCCTTCCTTCATATCATCCTTATTTTCATATCCTTCTTCTTCCCTCTATTGTCATCCTCCTTCTTCATTCATATCTTCACTCTCATCATTCTTCTTTTCCCCTGTCTTCCTTCACATCCTTCTCCTTCCCTGCCTTCCTTCACATTCTCCTCCTTCCCTGCCTTCCTTCACATGCTCCTCCTCCTTCCCTGCCTTCCTTCACATTCTCCTCCTTCCCTGCCTTCCTTCACATGCTCCTCCTCCTTCCCTGCCTTCCTTCACATCCTTCTCCTTCCCTGCCTTCCTTCACATTCTCCTCCTTCCCTGCCTTCCTTCACATGCTCCTCCTCCTTCCCTGCCTTCCTTCACATTCTCCTCCTTCCCTACCTTCCTTCACATCCTCCTCCTTCCCTACCTTCCTTCACATCTTCCTCCTTCCCTTCCTTCCTTCACCAATCAACAAACAATCGTCCATCATTCACTCCATCACCTCAGAAAAATGTAGTAGAAGTAGAAAATGTACTCAATCCATACACAAGTAGCGAGAGTAAACACATCAGAAATATATTACAAGGAAAACTCAGCAAATCTGTTTTCATTCCTGGGAAGCAAAAGTAAACAAAAAAATCATCAGAAAAAATAAATGAAAAAATTAAAGGAAGCAGAAATACGAGTGACGACGAAAAAATAAAATAAAATAAAATGAAGCAGAAATAAATAGTGACGACGAAAGCATCATTCATTTATTTATTAAGTGGAGAATCTCGTGTTTTTGGTAAATTGGAAGTGTACTGATTCCATCTCACTATACCAGGAAACAGACTCCCTCAGTGGTATTAATAGGGGATGGGGTGTTTCGTGGTAGAGTTTGGAGGAATCAGACACCTTCAAAATCACCAATAAAATATTCTCCACTTAAAGAGATAGTAAAGTGTTGGTAAATCTGGAGCAAATTATTTCTCCAAACTATTCCAAGCAACAGGCCACCATTATTTTTGTTAATCTAGCCCTATTTCCTGACATACTATGGAGGAATCAAAGTAGAAATAGAATGAAATGAAATGAAAAATGAAATAGAAGTAAATTGTATCATTAAACAATATATCTTAATTCGGGCAATGTCTAAATTAAGAGGATAATCTAAGTATATAATCAAAGACAAAAGTTGCATCATAATTACCCAATGATAAATATTTACCTTGATGTCAACAATGCATCGACGAACACTTAAAGGGGAGATACAGTATTGGTAAATCTGGAGCAACTGATTCCTATAAACTATTCCAAGCAACAGGACATCATTATTTATCTTAATCTGGTCCCGTTTCTTGACATACTTTGGAGTAATCAAGTTAGTCCAATCTATCAAAAGTATACTATCCCCTTAAGGTGGTAATTCTTTTTTTTTTTTGGTTCATTGGAGTGACATGATTCGTCCAAAGTATGCTAGGAAACAGGACCAGAAGAGCAAATATAATAATAGTGTTATGTTGCTTGAAATAGTTTGGAGGATTCAGTTGCTCCAGATTTACCAACACAAAACTTCCCCCTTAATACTACCTATACCCAAAACATCCAGCAAGAAGCACAATACTCGTGATTACACAACTACAGTATATCCCCCTGCAATGACAGTATATCACCTCCAAGGAGAGTAGTTCATCCCAAATCTATTTATTAGTTCATTATTATTGTACAGCCACAATCAAATATCCACCGACACTTTCTTCCATCGTAGTAAATATCTTGTTAATAAAGAAAAACACGTGTATGATTTTGCAACACCTCATAATAATAATAATTGAGGGGGTTGAGTTGACGTAAGGTGTTGTTGTAAGATTATAGTTTGATATGATACTAATTTATTTGCACAATACAGTAAAAGGAAAGTGTTGGTGGATATTTGTGGAAGAATATAATTTTTTTTTTAAGTAATTTATTCCCAGTGTTGCAAATTACTTAAGAAAAGACAGAAGAGAGGAAAAATACAATATTTTTTAGTATTCTATTGAGTACTTTATTCCCAGTGATGCAAATTAATTACAAAATAACAAGAGTGGTGGAAGAATACCATATTTTTTAATGATTTTATGAAGTACTTTATTGAGCGTGTTTACAAATTAAGTATAAAATAATAAAACAGTGGAGGAAAATACTGGAGGAATACCATATCTTTATCATTATATTAAGTACGTTATTGACATTGTTGCAAATCAATATCATATTTTTATCATTATATCAAGTAAGTTATTCCCAGTGTTGCAAATCAATTACCATATTTTATCTTATTATTAGGTATATTGCTATTCAAGTACCATATTTTTATCATTATATTAAATAAGAAGTTATTACTAGTGTTGCAAATCAATTACCATATTTTTATCATATTTAGTATGTTGCTATTCAAGTACCATATTTTTATCATTATATTAAGTAAGTTATTGACATTGTTGCAAATCAATTACCCTATTCTTATCATTATATTAAGTAAGAAATTATTCCCAGTGTTGCAAATCAATTAGGAACAAACAGAATACTAGGGGTGAATATCATATTAGTGTATTATGCAAACGGTTGGCGAGTTGCGGTCCGGTCCTGTCCGCTACGCTACGGAAAGACTGGCATCATTTTTCACACAAGTCGCCTCCGGATTCCATTGACGGGGTGGTCGGGTTGAGTGAGACTTCATTATCACTACTACTAACTCATTGACTCACTCACTCACTCCATGTTGGAATTAAAGTTGAGTTCAGTGTTTTTATTTTTTTGTGTGTGCTTGTTTGATTTTGTGTGTGTGTGTTTGTTTGATTTTGTGTGTGTGTGCTTGTTTGATTTTGTGTGTGTGTGCTTGTTTGTTTTTGTGTGTTGTGTGTAAACAAATGCTTGAAAACACAACAGATCCCTGGAAACTAATATAATAACAATAACAATAACAATAATAAATAATAATAATGTGCTTCTTTTTGATGAATGTTAAAATATATATTATGTATAAAATAATATACCTTCTATTCTAAATTACAAAATAAATTTTCCTTCCTTAGTTATGCGTTGTCACTAAATTTCAAGTGATAGTGAATTATTTTGTTTTTATGAAACTGAAGTGTTAAAATTAATTACATTTGTTCATTTCGGAAATAACCCTTTTCTTAATATCAGAGAGAGAGAGAGAGAGAGAGAAACACATATAGACTGAGAGAGACAAATATGCAGATAGAGAGAGAGAAATATAAACACACACACAGATAGAGACAGAATTATAGAGACACAGAGATAGACATAAATATAAACACACACAGATAGAGACAGATATATAGACAAATATAAGCAGACAGAGACATATAGACATACATACAGACACATAGACAGAGACACACATATACACATAGACAGAGAGACATACAGATACAGAGAGAGAGAGAGAGAGAGAGAGAGAGAGAGGGAGAGAGAGAGGGAGAGAGAGAGAGAAACAAAGCAACCGCTACCGTAATGAGTCGAGCACCAACAAATAAAGGGAGAGAAGGAGGAGGAGGAGGAGGAGGAGTAGGTGGAGGAGGAGGAGGAGGTGGAGGAGGAGGTGGAGGAGGAGGTGGAGGAGGAGGAGGAGGAGGAGGAGGAGGAGGAGGAGGAGCAGTAGTAGTAGTAAGGGATCTGAGACACCACCTGAAAGCGACCATCCTAAGTCTTCACAGTGTACGAGCTGTAAAAAGTGTTGGTGGGAAACTACAAGATCCTGCCTGACATAAGAGGAGAGAACAGGAGAGCCATCTGATGCTGTTGTTGCTGTTGCTGTTGTTGCTGCTGCTGCCTTGTTCATTACTGGCTCACACTTGCATCTCTTCTCATATATATATATATATATGTATAGTAATTTTATCTTTAAATTGTATTCTCCTTTCTTACTATGTCATCTCTTTTCTTCTCCTGTCTTACTTGGTCCCCTCTTTTCTTTTCCCGTCTTCCTATGTCCCCTCTTTTCTTCTATCTTTCTTTGTCCCCTCTTTTCTTCTCCTATCTTTCTTTGTCCCCTCTTTTCTTCTGTCTTCCTATATTCTCACTCTTTTTATCTCCTGTCTTCTCCTGGTACTAGCGTTGGGAGACGGTGTGTTGTGTTGTGAGTGTTGGGAGTCAGTGTGTTGTGTTGTGAGTGTGTCAGAGAGTGTTGGGAGTCAGTGTGTTGTGTTGTGAATGTCCAAGGGTGTGGTGTAAGACAGTGTGTAGTGTTGGGAGACAGTGTGTTGTGTTGTGAGTGTGTCAGGGAGTGTTGGGAGTCAGTGTGTTGTGTTGTGAATGTCCAAGGGTGTGGTGTAAGACAGTGTGTAGTGTTGTGAGTGTCCGTGGGTGTGGTCTAGTCTCAGATGTGCTCTGGTATGAGTGTGTTCTCGCCCCACCTCCCTCGACACCCACTGCACATGGCAATTGCTTTTCCTCGCCTTTTCAATCTGAATTTCTCCCGAATCAAATGTTTTTTTTCGCGAGAACCTGCCTACCGAATGACACACACACACACAGACGCTCACTCATACACATGTAAACACTCGTAAGTTAACATCCCACATGCACTACCCATCCCTTATCTATACCAAGTAGCGAGGATTTAAAACTCGCTCCTCGTCGCTAAGTGAACAACAACAATATTTACCGCCGCGTCAATTAACAAAACAACACGCTCCAACCCAACTTTTCTTCTTAGGTTTGTTTTTTTCTGCCTCGTATTTTTCCGGCAGGTAAAGATAGACGGAGCAATTTCTCACTATTTGTTGTTGTCCGTGTATTTCCCTGTGCACTATCACCGAGGGAAAATCTGCTTCATCTAAACGGATCGTGTTGTACTCACTTGTTTCAAAGGCCGAATAAAACCTTGGGAGAGAAAGTGATTCCCGAGTCATGCAGCTTTGTTCACACACCTTCCAACACTTCCTAGAGAATTTTACATGTGTTGCGTAAAGTGTCAAGTCTATATCGCATATATATATCCATGTAATATACTGTATATACCGATATATATATTTGATTTTATTCATATTATAATATAAGTTAATGTGTTTATAGTATTGGACTGCACACATTATTTTTTATTGATAATACACAGGAATAAATAACATGAATAAATAACAGGAATAAATAACAGGAATAAATAACAGGAATAAATAACAGGAATAAATAAATAGAAGGGGGTAACTCACTACTGTTACTTTGGAGTGCCTTGATTCCTCCAAAGTATGCCAGGAAACAGGAGCAGATGAACAAACAATAATAATGGTGTTCTGTTGCTTTGAGTAGTTTGGAGGAATCATTTACTCCAGATTTACCAACACTGTACTTCCTTCTCCCTCAAATCCAAGACGAATACATATATATATATATATTTTTTTCTTGGATAATTGGATGTTTTTGGATTTTTAAGGGATTTTTTTTTTTGGATAATTGGATGTTTTTGGATTATTAAGGGAAAATATACTGGAATTAATAACAGATTTCTTTATGACGGATAATTTCTCAAACATTATCCCAGTACAATGACGAAAATATTTACCATTGTGTGGCTTTAACTTAAAAAAGATAGAAAAAATATTCACGATGGAAGAAGATGAATAAAACATTGAATTATGGTTACAGAAATATACATATAAAATTTAATACAAAATACTCCATAAATCCCCTCCCCCTCAAAAAAAAAAAAAAAAATACAAAATAATAATAATGAAAAAAAAATACAAAATAATAATAATGAAAAAAAATACAAAATAATAATAATGAAAAAAAAATGCAAAATAATAATAATGAAAAAAAAAAATGTTAAATGAATATAATATACAACAACTAATTCAAAAAAATACAAAATAATAGTTACAGGAATATACTGTTCATGAGAATTAATACAAAACACCCCTAAAAATGGCTACAGGAATTTACATAACTAATACAAAATAATAGGTACAGAAATTTACGTAAATAATACAAATCTGAATTGTTTTTTAATATTACAGTGAAATCTGATATTTTCTCTGGTATTTTTGAAGTTGAATGATTTTTTAATAAAGTAATAAAGATAAACCAAATAATAATAATAATAATAATAATAATAATAATAATAATAATAATAATAATAATAATAATAATAATAATAATAATAATAATAATAACACCAATAACACCAATAATAATAATAATAATAAAAATAATAACACCAATAATAACAACAACAACAACAACAATAAAAACTTAGGAACGTTTGGCATAACAAAAGTTGAAAATAAATAAATAAATATAAAATAAACATGAAACTGATTAAATAGAAAAATATTCTAGTAAAATAATCGTAAGCGTCAAGTAAAGAATTTAATTAAAAAAAAAAAAAAAATCTTAGTAAGAACGATGGATAATTGTGGAAAATATAGAAGGAAAAAGTAAATGAGAAAATAAAATATTAATAATAACTGTGGATAATGAATTTGGAGAAAGTAAACGAGAGAAAATAAAATAATAATAATTGTGGATAATGGAAGAAGAGAAATAATAATGTTGATATGATAAAAACAATAAATGATAATTGTAGATAATGAAGTTGAGAGTAATGACACAATAACCATAAATGATAATATGATGAGAATATAAAATAATAATTGTGAATAAATAATGAATTAAGAAAAAGATATTAAACAAAACCACAAATAATAATAAATAAAATGACAAATAAATATATAATAATTGTAAAAATGAATAATGAGAAAACAATGAGACAAAACAAAAAAAATCTCATATTCGAAAAATCAAAGCAAAAAAATTATATTATTTAGACAGAAAGAAAAAAAATATATATAGACAATAATACTAAGATTATTGAAACTAACATTATCCTTAAAAAATAATAAAGGGATCAATGTAGTGAGTGAAATAAAGCATATAAGATAATTTTAAAGAGGGATATTTTAAATGGAGATTATTATGTTGCTAAAATTCGAAGGTTTGTGATTCCTTCAAAATATGTCCCGAAAAAACAGATCCTCAATTATACCCTGTTCAAAACTTGTGTTCCTTTTGGCCTCTTATGCTTAGATAGATAGAAATAGATAGATAGATAGATAGAGCGATAGTTAGATATATATATATATAAATAGAGATAGTTAGATAGATAGAAATAGATAGTTAGATAGATAGAGCGATAGTTAGATAGATAGATATATAGATAGAGATAGTTAGATAGATAGAAATAGCTAGATAGAAATAGCGATAGATAGACAGATAGAAATAGCTAGATAGATAGAGGCTATTGTGGAACACAAATTTTGAACACACTAGAGTACCATTTTTTTTAGGTCGTCTGTCTGTTTTCTGGTACAGTGAGGAAGAAACTGTAGCCAACAAGAAGAGAATTTCACCATAATTAAGGACCCTGTGATCGTGTATGAAAATATGAGGTTTCTGATTCCTCCTGACCATGCCACGAAACAAGCTCCTTCCTTAAAAATAGGTGTGTATGTGTGTGTGTGTGTGTGTGTGTGTGTGTGTGTGTGTGTGTGTGTGTGTGTGTGTGTGTGTGTGTGTGTGTGTGTGTGTTTCGTGGCAATATTTAAAGGACTCATTTACCTCCAATTTTCTGACTACACCAAAAGAGTCCCTTAAGATGAGTAACAAATTATGGAAAATTAGAAGGCTACTGATTCCTCCAAACCAATACCATAAAACAAGCTCCTTCCATATAGGTGTGTACTGTATGTGTTTCGTGGCAATATTTGAAGGACTCATTTATCTCCTATTTTCTGAGGACAAAGCGGAGGGCGGGAGTAGACTGTTTCCCCGACACGTTCCCGACCCCCTGAACACGAAGACACGATACGAGGCACACACACGGCGGCGGGACAAGACGCTAACACACACACACACACACACACACACACACACACACACACACACACACAAACTCTCTCTCTCTCTCTCTCTCACACACACACACACACACACGGAATACAAGTGCACAGACAACACACACATACACACACACACACACACGGAATACTAGTGCACTGACAACACACACACACAAACTCTCTCTCTCTCACACACACACACACACAGAATACAAGTGCACTGACAACACACACACAAACACTCTCTCTCTCTCACACACACTTCTACAGACCTATTTTATAACGCTAACACGCCTTCTGTCTGGCTGTCTGTCTCTTATGCACACACATTCTTTCTATAACGCTAAGTCTCCCTCTCTCTCTCTCTCTGGTGTGGATAAGAATTGGCAGTATTCTCCCACCACTGAAATTCTTTTTTCCCAGCCTTCCTCTCGCTCTCTTTTTTATCGCTCTCGCTCTCTCTCTATTTCCCACACACACATTGCCATTTTCCACGCACTCCTCCTTTCTCCATCTTCCAAACACACCCTCATTTTCTCACATTCTATACACACACACACACACACACACACACACACACACACACATAACTTAAAAGATGAATTATAATAACTACGACATCCCTAAGCCACGTAAGGCCCCACGTGATTGTAGGTTAGTGAGTCCTTCAAAAATTGCCACAAAACACCACCTATATGGAAGGAGCTTGTTTCGTGGCATGGTCAGGAGGAATCAGAAGCCTCCAATTTTAATACATGATCACAGGCAGGGTCCTTAAGGGAAGTAAGTAGCCTTTTGTGGGCAATTTGGAGTCAGTGTGGGCCTCCAAACTCAGCTATAAAACACAAATTCCTCTTAATTTCATACGGAGGGGTTGTGTTTCCTGGCATAGTTTGGAGGAATCAGTAGCCTTCCAAGTTCCCATAATATGTTACTCTCTTTAAGAACCTCGTGATCGTGTATGATAATAATTGGAGGCTTCTGATTCCTCCTGACCCTTCCACGAAACAAGTACATTCCATATAGGTGGAGTTTCGTGGCAATGTTTGAAGGACTCATTTATCTCCAATTTAGGTTCGATTAAATTATGACTAAAATGCTTATTTATAACAAATGACTCAAAAAATTACCAAAATACGGAAAGGTATTATTTATACCTTCACAAACAAACAAATAACACACACACACACACACACACACACACACACACACACACACACACACACACACACACACACATCAATACAATGCCAAACGAACACACATTCACTCACACACACACACACACACACACACACACACATCAACAATAGTCACCGTGTTAATTAGGGTATCCCGTATGTTTTTCTCTCACAGCACAAGATCAGGTCATAGTAATTATCGTAGCAGTAGTAGTAGTAGTGATAGGAGAGAGAGAGAGAGAGAGAGAGAGAGAGAGAGAGAGAGAGAGAGAGAGAGAGAGAGAGAGAGAGCGTCAGCTGTTTCCATTGACTGTGTTGGTCTAGTGTTTGAATGAATGCAAAATTACAACCAGGATTATCTGCTAATGATGTAACTGATGACCTTACCTTACCTTACCTTACATCACCTCACCTCACCTCATCTCATTTCATCTCATCTCACCTTACCTCATCTCATCCCATCTCATCTCACCTCACTTCATCTTACTTCACCTCACCTCACCTCACCTCACCTCTCCTCATCTTACCTCATCTCACCTCATCTTACCTTGCCTCACACTGCTACTTACACTATCACTATTACTACTAATAATATTACTACTATTTATACTTTAATTTCCACCACAATTATCACTATTAATATCATCATTATCATCACATTATTTATACCATCATCTACCAACATTATTACTGCCACCACCACTACAACTACAACTACTACTACTACTACTAATACCTGTCTGGCTTGTCTCTTATTACCACTACCATTACCACTACAACCATTACCACTACAACCATTACCACCACCACCACCATCACAACTATCACAACCATACAACACACACACAAACAAAACACCATTACCACCACTACTACTACTACCACAAACACCACCACTACCATCACCAACACACAAAAAAAAAAAAAAAAAAAAAAAAAAATAGCATTACCACTACTACTACTACTACACCAACACTCTTTTATTACTCCTGTACTTGTCGCTATGTCAGTACACCATTCAGTCCTCTCCCCCCAAACACCGACTCTCTCTCTCTCTCTCTCTCTCTCTCTCTCTCTCTCTCCCCTCAATGGTTTTTTTCCCTCAGAAACGAGATGGAATTTATGGTACTAAAATTCGGGAACGCTTGTGCTTACTGGGTCGAATGGCTACTCTCTCTCTCTCTCTCTCTCTCTCTCTCTCTCTCTCTCTCTCTCTCTCTCTCTCTCTCATTTATTTTTAGCAAGGTGTGTGCGACTGCTTTGATAAACTGGCTTCATTTATCTATTTTCTAGTCTCATTAATCACTAAGCATTTAATGATGGTAACAATAATAACAACAACAACAATAACAACAACAACAACAACAACAACAACAATAATAATAATAATAACAATAATAATAATAATAATAATAAATAATAATAACAATAATAATAATAACAATAATAATAATAACAATAATAATAATAACAAGAACAACAACAATAATAATAATAATAACAACAAGAACAACAACAATAATAATAATAATATTAATAATAAAAATAAATGTGGCGACAAGACTTGGAAAACTAAACATTGTAATAATTATATGCGAGAATGGATTTGTAGTTAATTTTCTGATCAATTGACTCGACCACTTCCAAAATTCCTGTATAATAATAATAATAATAATAATAATTTCACATTGATAATTTTACAGAAGAGAAAAATATTGTTGGACACGGGAAGGAAAAGAAGGAAAAGGATGCATAAGAAGAAGGAAATAGTAGATGACGAATTATAAGACGAAGGAGAAAAAGTAATAATTGGAGAAAAAAAAGGAGTGAAAAGATGATGAAATGAAAAATACGAATTAGAAGAAAAATCGAATGAGAAAAAGAAAGAGGAATAAATATTAAAATATGATGATGATGATGATGAAAAAGACGAATGCGAAGAAAAAAAAAAGAGGATTTAGAAGACTTGATGAAGAAGAAAAAGACGTAGAGGAAATGGAAGATAATGAAGAAATAATTGCAAAGGAGAGGAAGAAACAAAAGACGAAGAAGAGGAAATAGAAGATAATAAAGACAAATTTACGAAGGGGAAAAGGAAACAAAAGGTGCAAAAGAGGAAATAGAAGATAATGAAGAAATAATTAATAAGGAGAAGAAAAAGACGAATTACAAGAAGAAATAGAAAAACATTAGGAAGACAAAATAATTAATGCCCATGAAATAAACACCTGCCAAACCTACCTACATACCTGAAGAAAAACACACCTGAAAGATCAACAACACACCTGAAGACCACCACTTCCAACACCACCACACCTGTCAAACCTTCCTACCTACACCTGCACAGACTACTAACCACACCTGAAATACCACCAACCCCACACCTGCCAAACCTACATACCTACACACCTACAGACCACCATCACACCTACCAAACTTACATACCTACACACCTACAGACCACCACCAACCACCACACCTGAAGAACAACACATCTGAAATACCACCAACCCCACACCTGCCAAACCTGCATACCTACACACCTACAGACCACCACCACACCTACCAAACTTACATACCTACACACCTACAGACCAACAACACCCCACCTACAGACCACCAACCGCCACACCTACCAAACCTACATACCTACACACCTACAGTCCCTACAAAACCACACAAACATTAACAATAACCAAGTATTATTTATTTTTATTTAGTGAAGGCGAAGAGAGGCACACAACTATTATCATCGTTTTTTCTGTACATTGTATAAGCCTCTTTCTCACACACTTATAACAGAACGACGAAGAACACTTTTTATGTCTTGTATATATATTGGATTGGTTATGAAAGGCAGCATTTATTTTTAATTAAGCCTAGTATTGTAGCCGCGATTATAATTATTACTGTATGATGAAAAGGAAAGTGTTGTGGTTTAATTCCTACAACCATTATTAATCACATGGTTAATACATCCATGTGTGTGTGTGAGAGAGAGATAGATAGATAGATAGAGATAAATAGACAGATAGAGAGAGATAGACAGATAGAGAGATATAGAGATAGATAGATAGAGAGAGAGGGGGGATAGAGAGAGAGGGGGATAGAGAGAGAGGGGGATAGAGATAGCGAGAGAGACAGACAGATATATATATAGAGAGAGAGACAGAGAGATAGATAGAGATAGAGGTAGGTAGGTAGGTAGGTAGGTAGGTAGGTAGGCGGTAGGGCGGGGCGGGTCAACAAGCTGTCGGTTCGGTATCTTAATTGACACATAGGTGGTAATTGCGACAGGAAATCACAATATACACTGCTCATGCTAACTCTAACACACCCTTAGAAGCTACATAGTGCCCCGGGTATAATGGACAGAGTGAGAGAGAGAGAGAGAGAGAGAGTGGGAATGAGAGAGAGAAACCCCGGGATCAACGAGACATAGGCGACGGACGGGTACTGAGCGGACAAGCAAGCGCATCCACCGCCCTGCTCATTTTTACCTTCCTTTCTTCCTCCCTTCCTTCTTTCACCCCGACACCTTTCCTCGACTCTCGTTCCTATATGTGTGTCTTACTTCAACTCACTCATTCACTCACTCACTCCCAACCTACCTACCTACTTACAGCTCCTCTTTCCCTCTTTCCATCCTCACGCTACTCAAATCTTACGGTAAATTCATCACCACCAAGGCTGCGACATCGGCCTCAACACCAGCAGCGACGACGATAGAATTCTGCACATTTGGATCCCGTGCGTAAAAACTTGGAGGGACCGGGGTCTTGTCTTAAGTATTGGTGGTGGTGGTGGTGTTGTTGTTGCTTGGCCGTCCTTCTGTCCTTCCGATTGTCCGTGATGCTGCTTGTCCTTTTCTTCCTTCCTCTTCCTTCATCCTCCTCATCATCGGTAAATCTCCGTCCGTGTCTGTCTGTCTGTCTGTGTGTGTGTTTGTTTGCTTTACTGTACGCACCTTCTCCTGAATCACCGTGTGTCATTATATCACATCATAGACCATGGATGTTGTGGAGTTTTGGGGGTTGTTGCTTCCTTTAGGACTCTTGTTGTTCATCGTCGCAGTTTCAGCCCATCACCAGAACAACAATAACAAAATGGATTGATAATAGTCGCCTTAACAACGAGATCTTATAGCGAACAATACCACTACCACCAACACCACCACCACCAACACTACTACTACTACTAATAATAATAATAATCTTCCTCGGCTGTGATACCAATAAGCGGGGGCGAATATTTCTATGTCCGGTTGTCGCTAATACAATTCCACTAGCTGCTGTTGTTCCCAGACGCTTCTCAACATAACCACGGCGTCGCTGGCGGAGATGAAACAGCGTCGAGTCTTCCCGGCCCATGATCCTGGCCCGTTGTGATATTTTTATTCAGACCAGGTGAGTTTTATATATGTCTGTATGTATGTATGGATGTATATAATATGTCTGTATGTATGTATGGATGTATATAATATGTCTGTATGTATGTATGGATGTATATAATATGTCTGTATGTATGTTTGGATGTGTATAATATGTCTGTATGTATGTTTGGATGTGTATAATATGTCCCTCTTAACTAAGTTCCTTTTTCCTCTTTTTTTTTTTATTTCCGTTGTCCATCTGTCTGTCTGTGTGTCTATTTCTCGTTCGTCCTCCTCACTCACCCCATCTCCATCTACCACCACCACCATCTCCACTCGGTATCGGACATGAATGAATCCTATATAATTATGCTCTGCCACCGCCCCAACCCGAGTCAGATGAAAGCATAAAAACACACAACACACACACACACACACAGCATACACACACACACACAGACACACACACAACACACACACACACACAACATACATACATACACACACACACACACACACACACAACATACATACATACATACACACACACACACACACACACACAAGCAGCAATTTTAGTTAAACGTTAAAAGTGGAATTTTAGAGTAAAAATTTGTTAGCATGGCCAAAATAATGTAAATTAATAAATACATAAATAACACACATCCTTCTTCTCACATAAATAAACAAATACATAGATAAATAAATAAATAAAACACATATTCTTGTTTTCATGTAATAATCACGCCCGAGTTTGCAAGTAAAAGAGAAGTGGAGGAGGAGGAGGAAGGAAGGAAGAGGGGGCGGGGGCGGTAGTGAGGGCGGGTGGGTGGGTTTGAAAAAAAAAAAAAAAAAAAAAAAAAAAAAAAAAAAAAAAAAAACCTACGCTCACGTTTTCATTCATAAAAAGCTGGTGGTGTAGTAGTAGCAGCAGCCGGGCCGAGTTGCCACGTGATGTTTTTTTTTTCTTTTTCTGCCGCCGGCGCACTAGGCTAAAGCTTTTCCCGCCACGACTGAAAGACAGCGTGCGCAGTCTCTGTTTTAACACCAGCTGTGGAGTTTTTTTGCCTTCACACACACACACACACACACACACACACTTACTCTCTCTCTCTCTCTCTCTCTTCTCTCTCTCTTTATTACTCTCTTTCTCTCTCTGTGTGCAGGCGTCGGGAGTACTGAGTATGTGGGCTTCATTCTTTGGTCGAGGTAATGAATGAATATGTGTGTGTGTGTGTGTGTGTGTGTGTGTGTGTGTGTGTGTGTGTGTGTGTGTGTGTGTGTGTGTGTGTGTGTGTGTGTGTGTGTGTGTGTGTGTGTGTGTGTGTGTGTGTGTGTGTGTGTGTGTGTGTGTGTGTGTGTGTGTGTGTGTGTGTTTCGTGGCAATTCAGATTACCTAGACGGCTAACACATGACGATATTAGGGGAGAAATTCCTTTGTTGGTGAATATATTAAAATAGGTCTCTAAATTCTTCCAGACTACTTAATTACATATAAATAATGGTGTTCTGTTGCTTGTAATAATTTGGAGGAATCAGTTGCTCCAGATTTACCAATACAAAACTTTCCCCTAAAATAATAAGGTGTTGAATCAAAATAATAATATCCAAAACCTAAGCAATTGTATTAAAACATGAATTAATTTTAGTAAGTGATTTATAAGTTCAGGACGTCAAAATAATTAAATATCTAAATAATTATCTATAGCCTAAGCTTTCATAATTATACAAATGAAGTGAAATAATTGCTAACTTCTTCTGGACTTGAATAGATGCTGGAGGGTGAATGTAAATATATATATATAACCTAAGAATTTATATATAGATGGAGTTAAATAATTGCTAACTTCTTCTGGACTTCACTGAGTATATGCGAGTGTGAATCTAGAACGGAAATAATGCACGTGAAGTTTTGTGTGAGAGGAATGTGAGAGAAAAAGTCGAGTGTGTGGGACAGATGGGAGGGATGGGGTTATTCACAGTGAGGAAAGGCAAGGTAAAGTTAGGGTGGAAAGGAATGAAAAGGGAAATAAAATACACAGGTAGCACGTATAGGTAGTGTGTGTGTGTGTGTGTGTGTGTGTGTGTGTGTGTGTGTGTGTGTGTGTGTGTGTGTGTGTGTGTGTGTGTGTAGTGCCTGCCGTTCGTCTCTGGTCAGAAATTACGTATCACGAGTGTATGTCTATGTGTAGAAGGACTGAGAGGAGATATAAATTGAAAGAGTACAAGAAGATGAGATATGGTATAGGTGGAAGGAAAGAAGTGTGTGTGGTGTGGGAAAAGGGAAAATTCTAATGGTGGGTAAATACAGAAAGAGGAATATGTTGAGGGAAAAAAGAAAATAATATTAGTGGGTTGATAAAAAGATGACGAAAGAGAAATATAAATAAAAACAAACTAGCAGAGAGACAGAAACAGATAGACAGAGCCAGAGAGAGACAGATAGATAGAGAGACAGAGAAACAGACAGACAAACAGAGAGAGAGTGAGAGAGACAGAAAGAGGGACAGACAGAAATGGGAAATATTTTAAGAAAAACTAGCAGAGAGACAAAGACAGAAGAGGAAGGTAAGTTGGTAGGTAGGTGGGTAAAGGGACAGGGTGTAGGTAGGAAGGTAGGTGGGTAAGGAGGAAGGTAGGTAGATAGATAGGTGGGCAGGTAGGTAAAGAGAGAGAGGAGGAAGGTAGGCAGGAAGGTAGGTAGGCAGGAAGGTGGGCAGGTAGGAAGGCAAATAGATAGATAGGTAGGTAGGTAGGAAGGCAAATAGATAGATAGGTAGGTAGGCAGGAAGGTAGGAAGGCAGATAGATAGATAGGTAGGCAGGAAGGTAGGAAGGCAGATAGATAGATAGGTAGGCAGGAAGGTAGGAAGGCAGATAGATAGATAGGTAGGCAGGAAGATAGGTAGGCAGGAAGGTAGGTAGGCAGGAAGGTAGGCAGGAAGGTAGGTAGGTAGGTATAAGGTAGGTGAGTTAAGAGCATATCCCTGTCGTGCATATCAATGGAGATGCTTCCTGCTGGTTGGTGTACGACTAAGTTGGCCAGGCTGGAAATCTACCCCTACCACGCCTCATCACTCCTGTACAACACTACTCAACTCAACTCCCTGTAACACACTACTAGGCTCACAAATACTCACAAATAAATACTCAACACCCTGTAACACACCACTAGCCTCACAAATACTCACAAATACTCATAATTCTTAAATAAATACTCATAATACTTAAATAAATACTCATAATACTTAAACAAATACTCAATACTCAAATAATTACTCAAATAAATATTCATAAATACTCATATTCATAAATACTTAAATAAATACTCACTCAAATAAATACTCAGCTCCTTGTAACACACCGACACTCAGAAATACTCATAAATAAATACTCATATAAATAAATATTCATAAATATTCATTACTAAATACTCATAACCACTCTGATCCCTATAACACATACATACATACATACATACATACATATATACTGACCACACCCATCCCATACTAGACAAAAAAAAATAATACAAAAAAATAAAAGATAGTTACACACGATTCGATATTTTGATAATCTAGAAAATAGTGGTATAATATTTTGATAATTTAGAAAATAGTGGTATAATATTTTGATAATCTAGAAAATAGTAGTATAATATTTTGATAATCTAGAAAATAGTAGTATAATATTTTGATAATCTAGAAACTAGTGGTATAATATTTTGATAATCTAGAAAATAGTGGTATAATATTTTGATAGTTTTATGATGGTATAATATTTTGATAATTTTGAGAGTGATAATATAATATTCTAATGATTTAATTTTGCTTTTATGATAATTTGATAATATAGAAAGTAATGGCATGATATTATGATGATAAATAATTATGATTGTATTATGCTTTTATGACAATTTGAGAATCTAGTAATTAACGTTATGATGATTATTATGATAAATAATTCTGGTATTATCCTGGCGTGATAATTTGACAATTTATTAATTTATAATTTGATAAGCTAGTTCTCTTCTCTTACATTTTTACATTTTAATACCAAGCAACACTGATAACCAACAACAACAACAACAACAACAACAACAACAACAAAACACCACCACTACGAATAATTATGAAAAAAATCCCATTCCGAACAATAATTTGCAGTATATATAAGTTAGGACAAATCAAATGAAATTCCTGAGTACTGCATTTTCCTGATTTTCTTATATACATCTTTTAAAATGAAACTAATCATAATTTTTTTCCTGAAACGGGTTTGCAAAAGAGATTGTTCTTCGTAACACCACAATTACCATATGACATAACAGGAGTGTAATTACGCGTGTTATTTTCCTTCATTGAGCTTCTTAGCGTGACGTAATCGGCGGGAATTTAATAACAACAATAGAAGGCCAGTAATAATATAAAAAAACAATAAAAGTACTTCCTTCCTCTCGTGTCAAAGCACCAAGTACCATAATAATCTTAAAAATAAACTTCACCTCAACACTATACAATATATAAGGTTATTAACATTGATATTTATAATTTTTTAGAGCCTTGGAATACAGACTGAGGAGGATTTGTAAGAAGGAAAGTGGTATTGTAGAGTTGAGTATGTATCTATTATTTTATAACATTTATTATTGTTAATCACTAAGGTACTTTTAATGTGATACGAATTTTTAGAATTATTATGATCATTATTACGATTGTTATTATTTTTATCATTATTATGACGATTCATATTATTATTATTAATATTACTATTATTATTATTGTCATTATCATCATTATAATTATCATTGTAATTGTTATTGCAATTATCATTATAATAATAATAATCATTATTATCATTATCATGATTGGTTCTTTCTTAGATAACCAGTTACATATATATCAGTTTATTTCAGTTTTTTTTTTTTTTTTTTTTATATGATCCGAGTTGTCATGTGGTGATATTTTTCCACAACCAACAGAACAAATTGTTACTAAATTGTTATTACCGGTAAATATATTGCAATAATGTTGTATTGCAGGTGCAGTCGCGGCACATAGTCCTTTAACAAACTTCCCCTTACACCCTGCTCAAGGACTAGGTGTTGCGGCTGTACGTTGTCAGACATTTTCTAGGATTCGTATACCCTCGAAAACAAAAACGTGTGTACGATTTCTGGTGGCCAAAAGTACAGTACCTAAAGTATACTATCCCCTTAAGGAGGAAGTACTGTGTTGGTAAATTTATAGTGAATGATTCCTTCAAACTGGTCCAAGCAACAGAACATCAGTATATTTGTTAATCTGGTCCTGTTTCCTGGCATACTTTGAGGAATCAAGACACTCCAATGTACCAAAAGTATACTCTCCCCTTAAAGAACCCTTGTGATGCAGTCAGAAAATTGGAGGTTATAGTGAGTCCTTCAAATATTGGCCCACAACACCTCTTATATGAAAGGTGATTGTTTCGTGGCGTTGTCAGGAGGAATCAGAAGCCTCCAATTCTCAAACAATCACAGCACAAATCGTCCTACCTGAACCACGAACAAATTTGAGCTCTTCATTCATTAAGGTGATAATTTATTCCTTTTTGGTATATTGGAGTGTCCTGATTCCTCCAAAGTATGCCAGGAAACACAACCATATGAATAAAAATAATGGTGTAGTGTTGCTTGGAATAGCTTGGGAGGATTCAGTTGCTCCAGATTTACCAACAACACAAAACTTCCCCCTTAAACACACACACACACACACACACACACACACACACACACACACACACACACACACACACACACACACACACACACACACACACACACACACACACACACACACACACACACACACACACACACACACACACACACACACACACATATACACACACATACAGCGACTTTAATCCGATGCTTAACTTATGAGTCGCTTGATCAACTGATATTTATTTCAGGTTACTACGTTGCATGCATCAATAAAATGCTAATCTTGCAACATGAAAAACCCACCTTGCATCTTACAGCACGTGTTGCATGTTAGAAAGAATAATATTAATAAAAAAATATATATCCGAATTATTAATAAAAAAAAATATATCCGAATTATTTCAAAAGAATAATATTAATAAAAAAATATATATCCGAATTATATCAAAATTATAATATTAATAAAAAAATATATATCCGAATTATATCAAAAGAATAATATTAAGAAAAAAATATATATCCGAATTATTTCAAAATTATAATATTAATAACAAAATATATATCCGAATTATTTCAAAAGAATAATATTAATAAAAAAAAAAATATATCCAAATTATTTCAAAGTAAATAATAAATGCATTCACTTTGGGATGTTTCTATCATAATCTTAATTAACACTGAATTTTGTAAGATTAAGAAAATACGTCTGTTTTTTCATAGCATCAGCATTACCAAGGATACAGGATTGAGAATATTTTTACATACTGTATATATTTTTACGAGGGATATATATTTTGACAGTGTAAATTTTTGCTTCTCCATCTTTACCAGACAAGCAGGATTGAGAATATTTTTATATATATAAGATTTTACGAGGGATATATATTTTGACAGCGTAAATTTTTGCTTCTCCATCTTTACCATATAAGCAGGATTGAGAATATTTTTATATATATAAGATTTTACGAGGGATATATATTTTGACAGCGTAAATTTCTGTTTCTCCATTTGTACAAAAACTCTGTACTGTATTCTTCTATGTGAACGTAGGTATAATTTTGCATAGTTATGTTATTATTAAACATTTTATTATGGTGGGTGAGATATGTATTTTTTCAGTCGTCGTTCTGTTCGGGCCACAAATGTTGTCAATTTTTGTTGTGGTAAACAATTTTTATAATATTGATACTAATACAAATTTTGCTACTACTGCAACTACTGCAACTACTACTACTACTACTACTACTACTACTACTACTACTACTACTACTACTACTACTACTACTACTACTACTACTACTACTACTACTACTACTACTACTACTACTACTACTACTACTAATAATAATAATAATAATAATAATAATAATAATAATAATAATAATAATAATAATAATAATAACAAAAAATATATAATGATAATAAATGAATAATCAATTCATCATGAATACTAATAAAAATAACAATAGAAATACAGTAAAATAACAACAACAACAACAACAATCACAATAAAAACAGTCTGAATTAACACAGAAAATTACCCCCTTTAAAAAAATACAACGATGAATTAAAATCTACCGAATATACAGGTAACAAATCAAACTTATCAATATCATAAACAGAAAATAATTATAAACATCTTAGTAACAAATCAAACTTATCAATATCATAAACAGAAAATAATTGTAAACATCTTAGTACGTGGTCGCGAATTTACGAGCTCGTGTGTACATGTTTTTGCAGTGCTAGTCCGGACCCAGAGATGAGCTGGCATCAATCACATGTGCTTTGATGAGATGCAGTAACCGATGTACAGATAAACAACAAACAAACAAACAAACAAACAAACAAGTGACAAGTGGAGGTGAAACGTAAAATGGTAACAACGAAATGAAATGGATTAATAGTTAGTTCACTCAAGGGGATAATTTGGAGGTAAATGAGTCCTTCAAATATTGCCACGAAACACACACACACACACATCTATAATGAAGGAGCTTGTTTCGTGGCATGGTCAGGAGGAATCAGAAGCCACCAATTTTTATACACGATCACAGGGTCTATAAGGGAATAGTACAGTATATTTTTGGTAAATTGGAGTGTCTTGATTCCTCCTAAATATGCCAGGAAACAGGACCAGGTTAGTGAAAATTATGGTGACCTGTTGCTGGGAATAGTTAAAAAAATATAAAGTGTATCCAGATTAATTACACACAACACACACACACATATAACACGCACAGGCACAGACACACACACACACACACACACACACACACACATTCTTTTCTCACAGACACACACACACACATTCTTTTCTCACAGACACACATACACACACATTCTCTTTCTCTCTCTCTCTCTCTCTCTCTCACACACACACACACACATTCTCCTTCTCACAGACACACAGACACACACACAGACACACACACAAGGCAGCAGTGTGGTAGACAGTGTAATAAATCATCAGGGGGACCAAGTGTACATCTAATACGGTGAAGACAATACTGTAGGCTGGAAGGGGACGAGTTACAAAATGCCCCCTCGGTTCTCCTTTGCCACAAGTCCGAATTTCAGGCAACATATAATTTCCCTTGAGACGATAAAGTTGGGTGCAGGAGTTGGGGTACCTACCTGCCTGCCTGTCTGTTCCCCGGAAGCCCAAGTTAGAGAAAATATAAGTTAATTCTAACTCCCTTCTGTCGCGTTACAAGCAGAGGAGCTGACTGGAGGTATAGGGAAGGAGTAGGAGTAGGAGGAGTTGGAGTTGGAGCATGAGGTGAAGGAGGAGCATAAAGAGGAGGAGCACAAGGAGGAGGAGGTGAAGGAGTATGAGGAAGGAAAGGAGCATAAGGGAAAGGAGTATGAGGAGTAGTAGTGTAAGGAGTATGAGGAAGGAAAGGAGCATAAAGGAAAGAAGTATGAGGAGTAGTAGTGTAAGGAGTATGTGTATGGAGGGAAGGAGTATGAAGGAGAATGATGATGCATATAAAGAGGAATAGGAGGAGGAGGAAGGACAACATTAAGGGGAGGGTAGAGTTCTGACAGATTGGAGTGCCTTGATTCCTCCAAAGTATGCCAGGAAACAGACCCAGATGAAGAAAAATAATGGTATCCTGTTGCCTGGAATAGTTTAGAGGAATCATAATCTCCAAAATGTCAAAAGTATACCCTCCCCTTAATTGACAGTGATGATGATAGATAAGATTGTCTCTGATGATAATGATGGCAAAGAGGAAGAAGAAAGGGGAAGGAAGGAACATGTAAACTAATAATAAAAAGGGAGGAAGGAGGAAGTAAGGGAGACACAAAGATAGGAAGGAAGGATTTAAGGAGTGAGGGAGTCAGAGAAAGGAGGAAGAAACTAAGAAAGGATAGAAAGATAAAAGGAGTGAAGGGATCAGAGAAAGGAGGAAGAAACTAAGGAAGGAAGGATGGAAGGATGGAAGGATAGAAGGAGGTAAGGGGTCAGAGGAAGGAGGAAGAAACTAAGGAAGGATAGAAAGATAGAAGGAATGAGAGGGTCAGAGTTGGGTATAAGCAGGCAGGACACAGAACTCAGAGGGGGTCGAGGGTACAAGAGAGACATCAAGCCATCCATCAGAACCTTAGGATTTGATTCCGGAGCCAATGAAGCTCAATATCAGGTGTATAGCCATATATATATTCGGGTTTCTCCCTGGCAGGTATCATATTGCAGTCTGGTTTATAGGAAAGGGAGGGAGGGAGGGAGATGGAGTGAGTCTGAAGAGGGGGACTGAAAAGGAGGGTGGAGGGGGTCTGGAAATGAGGGAGGTGAAGGGGGTCTAGGATGGAGGAAGGTGATGAGGGGGGGGGGCATCTGGAAAGGAGATGGGTGAGGTGGAGAGGGAGTTGGAATGGGTGGAGAAAGAGTGGGTTGTTGGGATGGAATGAGAGTGAGAAAGAGTGGGGTTGCTGGGGAGGAATGAGAGTGAGAAAGAGGGAGTTGGAAGGGTGGAGAGTGAGAAAGAAGGTAGAATGCGAGTGAGAAAGAAGGGGTTTGGTAGGGTGGAGAGGATGGCAACAGACATGGCTGGACGAGGCGGGGGTCTCAGGGAAAGCAGCTGCTAAATCAACACCCACTGACAGACATTCCGCCTCCCGCCATTCATAACGCACGCAACTTTCTCTAGATTGAAGTTGCGACGCGTCAGGATATGTCCAAAAACATTCTTCGTCGAGACTCGTGAGCTTCAGCTGATCTCTGTAGTTGATGGAAATGTTATCAGGTTCTGTTGTTGATTTAGATGTGTTCTGGTTTGTCAGTCTACTAACTAACTACAAGAATTATCAATGAAATAGTCACTGTAATAGAAAACTTCAACCATAAACTAATTATTAATGCATGTCTATTCTTACCCATATTTAAAGCACATAGACGCCAAAATTGTAACGACTGGCACATTAAAGATTAAATTTCAAGATCTAATCCTTACAAAAAAAAAAAAAAAAAAATAGTATGTCTTGCTTCCCAGAGATTGGATGGATGGATTCTCAGTGATCGATGTTGGTAAAGTATTAATGAGTGAGGCTAATGGATCTCAATTTATGGTGAATTTTGGATGGGTCAAAAAGTCCCTTCCATATGTCGCAATCAAAGGGGTCGTGAATCCGTAGACACACGAGTTAAGGGGAGTACCGTAACCTTTATTAGGGGAAATTGGAAGGCTACTGATTCCTCCAAACTATGCCAGGAATACAGAACCCCTCCATATGGAATTATACAGGGGATGTGTGTGTTTTATAGCTGAGTTTGGAGGCCTACATTACCTCCAAATTGAACACAAAAGGTTGCTTCCCTTAAGGGGGTTATTTATCGAGAGTGAACTGGAGGGCTACTGTTTCCTCCAACCTACACTCAGAAACAGATCACTGCTGTATACGTGTAGGGGAATATGTGTATGTGTGTGTTTTGTCGCAGAGTTTGAAAGAACCACCAGTAGATATTGTTGTTGTTTTTTTCAGTCCCTCAGGCACAACACAAACCCCTTAAGAGACGGTATACGACGGTCACAGTAGTATACAACTCAAAACACTGAGGGTCGAGGGATGGAGGGAAAGGGGAAGGGGGTCAGGGGAAGGGGGCCAGGGAAAGGGGAAGGGGGTCAGGGGAAGAGGAAGGGGGCCAAGGGAAGAGGAAGGGGACCAGGAAGGGGACAAGGAAGGGGACCAGGAAGGGGACAAGGAAGGGGACCAGGAAGGAGACCAGGAGAAGAGGAAGGGGAAGGGGGCCAGGGGAAGGGGAAGGGGGCCAGGGGAAGGGGAAGGGGGCCAGGGGAGGGGGAAGGGGGCTAGGGGAAGGGGAAGGGGAAGGGGAAGGGGTCCAAGTCCAGGGGGTCGAGTCAACTAACTTCAAGGTGTTTATGCATGCAGGTCTCCCGGTTTTTGCCTCCACCGTAACTGTCTACACGGGGTCTCTCAATGCGGCCCCAAGTGCTGGTCCTGAATAACCCAGAGACTCAGTATAGGCTCTCCAGCAACCCCACCTCAGTTATGGATGAAGTCGACGAGGAAAAAAATCTGCAAGTGGATGGCCCGTGGAATATCGTGTAGCTCTCGTGGGTCTCTTACGGTATAGAGGGAAAGCCAATAACTACAACGTGTATCCAACAACCTCCTCACAACACCCTTCCCTAAAAACAAAACAAAAATAAAAACAAAACGAGAGGAAAGCAAAGTACGAGCACGAATCTTTTTCCTGTATGTATGTGTGTGTGTGTGTGTGTGTGTGTGTGTGTGTGTGTGTATAGGGTATGTATGTCAGAGCATTTTTATTTTTTTATTTTTTCTGTGTATTTGTTTCTTACCGTGTGTATGTATTTATTTCCTTTATTTATTTATTATTCTTTATTAATGATTCCTCCATAACTACTCCAAGTGACAGTCGGCCATCATTATTATTTTTGTTTATCTAGTGCTGTTTCCTGGCATACTTTGGAGGACTCAAGGCGCTCTAATGCACCAAAAGTGTACAGCCACAATCAAATATCCACCAACACTTTCCTTCCATCGTGCAAATAAATCAGTATCATATCAAAATATAATCATCATACAACAACACCTTACGTCAACTCAACCCCCTCAATTATTATTATGAGGTGCTGCAAAATTATACACGTGTTGTTCTTTATTACCAAGATATTTACTACGATGGAAGGAAAGTGTGGGTGGATATTTGATTGTCGCTGTACAGTCACGTGTCAAAATAAGTATCCAGGTGTCCTTTGAATATTCTGATCGAGTATTAAGTGTGCTCAAGTCAATACCATTAATTAAAGCTACGAAAATTATATATCATCAGAATATTATATGTACTCGTAATGGGACTAAGTATAAAGATAAATAAGAATAAATAATAATGAATAGGAGTGAAAATATTACTGAAAATATATATAAAATATAAATGAATAATAATGAATGGGACTGAATATATTAAATAGAAATGAATAATAATATGAAGGACTGAACATATTAAATAGAAATAAATAATAATAAATAGAACTGAACACATAAATTAGGAATGAATAATAATGAATAGGACTGAACATAATAAATATAAATTATTAATAATATATACGACAGAACATAAATATAAATAGGAGTTAATAATAATAAATAGAACTGAACATATAAATAGGAATAAATACAATGAATAGAGCCGAGAATATAATTATAAATGGATATTGTTTATAATGGATGAAACTAAACATATAAATTGTTAATGATTATATTAGATACAACTGAACATAAATTAGGTTAGGTTAGGTTAGGTCGAGGTAGGTTAGGATATGTTAAATTAAGGTAGATTAGGTTAGGTTAGGTTAGGTTAGGTTGGGTTAGGTAGGTTAGGTTATAGTTTAAGTTAGGTAGAGGTAGGTTAAGTTAGGTAGAGGTAGGTTAGGATACGTCAAATTAAGGTAGGGTAGGGTAGGGTAGGTTAGGTTAGGTTAGGTTAGGTTAGGTAGGTTAGGTTAGGTTAGGTTAGGTTAGGTTGGGTAAGGTAGGGTAAGGTTAGGTTAGGTTAAGGTAGGTTATATGTTCTGACGTTGCTCTGGATATCAAGCAATTAGCAACCTCGTGTCGCCACAACCACCAGTTCTCGTCTGTACTTGTAAATCAGAGTTGTTATCACGCAAGTCTGGCCAGAATTCGAACCAGCTACCACTATTACTACTACTATTACGACTACTATTATATCTACTACTACTACTATTTCTATTACTACTATTATTTCTACTTCTACTATTATTTCTATTACTACTATTACTCTTACTATTATATCTACTACTAGTACTATTTCTATTACTACTATTATTACTCTTACTATTATATCTACTACTACTACTATTTCTACTACTATTATTTCTACTACTACTATTTCTACTACTATTACTATTTCTACTACTACTATTATTTCTACTACTACTACTATTTCTACTACTACTTTTACCACTACTACTTCTGCTACTTCTATTACTAATATTACCACCACCGCTACTATTACCACTATTACCACTACCATTACTACTACTACTACTACTATTACTACTACGTCAGGAATCCCAGCTACTATTAATTACATTCTTACTTTTATGATAACACTAATATACTAAACTTATGTTGTGGTAGTAATAAGTTTGCATTGAATAATATAGTTCCCTCACTATGAATAAATTCCTGGGTAAAAAAAAAAAATATATATATAATATTTAAAACTACCATTATATTATCGGTGAATATAAATACAATTGAAGAATATTTAGTATAAGAATTATTCATTTTTTTTTATTTTTTTTTTCAAAGTTCGGTTATATTACTCGTTTGTTAACAGTACAATCAAGCATCCAATATTGAAATACTAACCACACACACATACACGCACGCACGCACGCTGCATTCACACACACACACACACACACACACACACAAATAAATACTTAATACTAAAAAAATACACGAAAAAATCTTATTAGTAGTGATTAATAGGGTTAAAAAAAATATCGAGATCAGTTATAGAAATTCCCCCAAGAAAAAAATCATGTAAACACTTTCTTTTCGTAAATATATACCAATGGATTTTGTTTACATAAGAAAAAAAAAGGGGGGGGGGAGTGTTGGGAAGTAGAAGTAATTTGTTTATGAGAAAAAATATGGATGGATGAAAATTAATATATACAAAATATTTTAGAGTTTTAAGACATCGTAAACTTAAAGTATTTACGAAGAGTTGGATGATGATTATAATAATATGCATAAGAGAGAGAGAGAGAGAGAGAGAGAGAGAGAGAGAGAGAGAGAGAGGGGTGGAAGGTGAGTGAGTGGAGATGCTGATAGGAAGGGTAGGTAGGTAAGGCATGGGTAGGAAAGCAAGGAGGGAGGAGTTGCATTGTATGGGTAAGGAAGGGTAAAGGAAAGGGGTAGCACCGTGAGAGAGTTATAGCATGGGAAAGAGGAGAGGTAGGTAAAAAGGGGGGGGGAGGAGAGAATAAGGGGGGAGGGGGGAGGAGCAGAGGCATGGGAGGAAGGCAAGAGCAGGCATCATCAAAACAAGGAAAGGGAAGAATGGCAGAGGGAAGAGGATGGCAGGGGTAAAAAAAATAGGGGGCAGGGTAGGGAAAAGGAGGCAGGGATCAGGGCCAAAAGCAGGGAAGAGATGGGGGGGGATAGTGGGGGTAGGAAAGAGAGGGGTTTGGAGGGTAGGGAAGAGGGGGTAGGTGATGGAGTGGGAAGAGTGGGGATGGAGAGAGTGGAGAGAGATGAAGGAGTGGAGAGGAGAAAGAGAGGGAGAGAGAGAGAGAGGAGAGAGAGAGGAGAGGGAGAGAGAGAGAGGAGGGCTTGCTACTGATAATACTAGCTGGCTGTGTCCGGCTTAACTACTGCTTACCATTCTCAAAACTTAAGTCGCTTGCTTGGTTGGGGTTCTTGTATTTTGAGGGAGTTTACGTGTATAATG
>JAWZYT010002529.1:135000-136706 GCA_034508575.1 Petrolisthes manimaculis | reverse complement strand
CTGGACTGTGTTAAAGTTGTCCTGTGGGGAGGGTTCAATACATCTCTGTCCTTGGAACCAACAGGTGGGATTGGCTCTAAGTGATCTCCTGAAGTATAGAGCTGCCCAAAGTACTCTCATCTCTGGATACTATAAGAGACTGAGTTTAGTCTCCTTGGATATCTAGCACCAGTAAAAGGCAGCTTTCTCAATCAGTAAGGAATGCCTGTTCAAGTTCAACGTACTCCCCTTCAGGCAATGCAATACCCGTGCTACCTACATTTAGGCTGATGGACTACATCTTAAGAGTACTAGTTTGGAAACCTGCCTAGCATATTTGGACGATGTCATCATCTTCAGCAGAAACTGGAACGACCACTAAGGCACCTACTTTGACGAAGCAAGGTTTTAACCGAATACGAGCCACAGGACTCAAAGTTAGGCCAGCTAATTGTACCCTGGCTCAAGAGACAAATCACCTGACTGGGATGGCAACACCTAAGTCACCCCAGGAATATACAACTCATAGCAGTCATGCCCCCCTCCCAAAGATGTCCGTGTCTTTCTAGGGTTGGCCACGTGCAACAGGCAGTTTGCGTGGCTGTTTTCTCACACCCAAACCCCTACACAATCCCACAAAAATAATGAGGAAACTTTCATCAAGATCAACAAGTGAATAAGTGCATGGCTCATATTTGTCCCTGTCGTCATCTTCCCAGATTATTCCTTGCCATTCTGTCGCTACACAGTCATCTCTCAAGTTACCATATGGACCGTACAGGCTACATAAGTGCCATCCTCCCAAACCCAATGGACCTTCAACAAATACTCCAAGCTCATCCAAATGGGAGACTTGTATACTCCATCAGACCAAATAGCAGAACAACTAAAAGTGGCCACAAAACTTATGACTACAATACATGCCAAAACTGGATCCAAAATAGAACAAAACAAAAAATGCTCCTCCTTTAAGCTTTCACAATAGAGTCCTGAACCCTTCACCCTCCTACCCTGATGAAACCAGTCACCACAACACACTAGGCAAGAAAATCACTCAGCCCCATGCGATAGGTAGTCTTGTGGCCTTTAAATCTTGGTATAGTTATTAGTGGATGTCATTGGCTCCATCCTAACAAAAAGAAGACAACAATCACGTTTGTTGACGCCTATGGAGTTTGTGTGGTAAAGTTTTGCCATGATATAAAACACACCACAGCCTCCTCACCCACGTGTACTTTTATATCGGATTGCCACAGTCCATACAATACCACAACAACCCCGAGTTATGTATACACACAAGCCCCTTTACTGGTAACTCCATATAACCATTACAGTATTATGAACCAGGATTTTATATGCCTGATCACCTCGGATACTAATGATGATAATATATAATAATAGAACACAGTTACAGACAGCTATATACCCATACTGGTACACATAATTGGACACACAGATAGATAGATAAATTACACAGATATATATATACATACTGACATACATATTAGGAGAAATAGATATAGATAAACAGACATACACATATATATATACATACTGACATACATATTAGGAGAAATAGATATAGATAAACAGACATACCAATACAGATACATATGGTCCACAGACATCGACACAGAGATTAAACACATATTAACACAAAGAGACAGACAGACAGATAGATCGATTATAAAATAGACAGTAGAGCTGCATTTCAATGACATCCTTTC
>JAWZYT010002529.1:0-130000 GCA_034508575.1 Petrolisthes manimaculis | reverse complement strand
AGAAAAGAGAGGGAAAAGAGATGGAAAAGAGATGGAAAAGAGAGAACAGAGAGAACAGAGAGAACAGAGAAAAGAGAGAAAAGAGAGAGAACAGAGAAAAGAGAGAAAAGAGAGAGAACAGAGAAAAAAGAGGGAAAAAAGAGAAAAGAGAGAAAAGAGAATGAGAAAGAGAAAAAAGAAAGAAAAGAGAAAGAGACAGGAGAAAGAGAAAAGAGAGAGAGAAAAGAGAGAGAGAGAGAAGAGAAAAGAGAGAGAAAAGAGAGAGAAAAGAGAGAAGAGAAAAGAGAGAAGAGAAAAGAGAGAAGAGAGAAAAGAGAGAAGAGAGAAAAGAGAGAAGAGAGAAAAGAGAGAAGAGAGAAAAGAGAGAAGAGAGAAAAGAGAAGAGAGAAAAGAGAAGAGAGAAAAGAGAAAAGAGAAAAGAGAAAAGAGAAAAGAGAGAAAAGAGAGAAAAGAGAGAGGCCAGATGTTTGGTTTGTAAGTGTAAAGATTATCCAAATATGGTTAAGTCTCTCTCTCTCTCTCTCTCTCTCTCTCTCTCTCTCAAACACACATATATACACATTCCCTCAAACATTAATGGTCTCTCTCTCACACACACACACACACATAAATCATCTTCATAATAATCATCAATAATCCTTTCCCTATATCAAGTGATGGGTATAGACTGTAGCGCCATGCAGTGCAGCAGGACTCGTAACAGGCAAGGGGACAAGTTACGAGGCTATAATTATTAATAACCTTTAGTGGGGTCATTGTTTGAGAGTGGTGTGTCCAACCCTCACTTCATAGAGGATACGAGGCTGAATGTACCATTACAAACAAGACTGTTTGACAATGCACACAAACACACAGAATACAGTACACTAATATGCTGATAGATTGATAGATATACAGTATATAGATGGGATGGACACAGTCCCTTCATTTAGCCTTGATGAGAGGAACCATTCCATGCACTGTCTAGTTAAAACCGGGTTGCCAGCCCTAACATAAACTCCTTCAAACAACGAATCTCTTCCATTCTGGTCTATTGTGGACCAGTTCTTTTTGCTTCATTCATACTTATTCACACTTTTTTATATAATCCGTTACCATTTTTTCCTTGACAAAACATGAGCCATCAATGTAATCTACCTAAATTTCCAGAAAGCATTACAAAAGATTAATAAAAAAAAGCTAGAAGCACACAGCATTACTAGTAAAGAGGTGGATAACTGTGATGGCAACAGTGTTTATGCTTGGCAAAAGTTCAGATCATCAGCACTTTTCTTCTGAAGTGAACCTCGGTTACAGCCTGAGTTCATCCCATTGATGGCAGGGTAATATGGAATTGGGTGCGGCTTGACAACTTGGGAAATATGAACTGTCTCAGTTAATGACCATCTGAATAACAAAATTCATGTTTCGAGTTATACATTTTTGTTATTAGTTTCTGAGGGTAAAAGTTATCAAAACAGCAATAAAACATGAGGTCATCAGTATGGCTGAAGGTTACTACACTGGACTTCCTAATTTGTGTCTAGGTGTGGAGAAAATATTTCACGAGTAAGATGACTCTTCCATTGGCTTACCCTATCTATCTATCTATAGCTCTGACGCCTCGCTCCCACCGGGAACTCCCCCCAAGGGGGTGGCCATGGCATAAAAGTCTCCAGTCTTCCCTGTTCCAACACTCCCTCCTTACTTGGTCCAGCCCTCCCCTCCCCCTTCATGTTTCTCTCCTTTAGCCTACATACTCTTCCACTCTGTTCTGCCATCTAATTGGTGGTCTGCCTCTCACACCACTTCCCACAACTTCACTTCCATACACCTTCTTTACAAACTCCTCACCTTGCATTCTCTCTACATGTCCAAACCACCTCAAAGTATTACTTTTCACTCTCTCAACCACTCCACACTCAATACCAATTGCCTTCTCACTCATACCACATCTCTCATACACACTTTCATTACTTTCTCCATCCCACCTTGTCAGTCCACATGCACCTCTCAAGTAACTCATTTCCACAGCACCTATTCTTGACTGATGAGCCCTACTCTATGTCCATGTCTCCAACGCATATGTCAGTGTTGGTAGGATTATACTATTTCGTAGTCCCCTTTTCACTTCCATACTCACACTTCTACTCTTCATTATCCTCCCCAGTGATCCTATGACCTGTCTACCCTTCATTGCTCTCTCCCTTATTTCTCCTTCCATACTTCCATGTTTACACATACCCACCTGCATGAATATGGTCGTATAGAAAATTATTGCTGTGTGACACATGTTACAGTAATCGAAGCTAAAAACTATATGACTATATTCATAAATTTGACACCTGCACTGAGTAAGTTTGTTTGATCTCACTCACTAGTTCCCCCATGATATACAAAATATCTTACGGCTTCATCGTCTTACTTCCTTGAAAATAATTACACAGAGCAATTATAACTTCTATCCTAAGTTTCACAAATGCAGACCAGCAATTGTGAGAATTTATGAGACTTCGGACAATTAGAACAATGAACACAATTGCAATACGAAGTCGTCAGCTAAAAAAAAAAATTTAAATGAGTTAATAAATAGGCTGCGCTCTGTCACGACCAACCATTTTTGACCTCCAATATCTCCATGTCCTATATTTTTTAATTTGTTTAGATTTATACAGTATCCATCCAACGAGTTATCCTACAAGGATATTTGAAATTCATTATCTAAATCTGATCAATCCTTGCAAGGAACACCAGGTCTGTTGCTGTTTGTAGGGCCTTTATATTCCTTTGTACTATTCCACCCCTCCTGAATCACTCCCATACATATTATTCACCATTCTTGTATAATCCATATTTCTACATGCCCATACCATCTCATAACACTTTCCTTCACTCTTTGATACAGTGATTTGCTCACACCACATCTTTCAAAGGTTTAATTAGTTTTCACCATATCAATTCTTCGGACTCTGCAAACACTTCACAGCATATCCATCTCTACGGCTCTCATTCTTGATTTCTCATATTCATGTCAATACAAAGATTTACAATCTTATGATAGTGTGGATACAAACATTTCTTCATATACAGACAAAAATGTACGCACAATACAGTACTCACCACAAACACGTTATCAAGTAGCCTACCCTTATGGACCACTTTAAAGATAGAGGTGTAGTACATATGAATTGAAAGATAAACAGATACTGTACAATACTGCATAGAGAGATACATCGGCGCGGAAATAAGATAAATAAATTATTTAAAAAGATATATTGTACATCAATAAATAATAGATATATTTATAACACTCACCATACACGATACTGAGAACCCAATAAGCCACTGTACGAATGGAAACTTTATCTTACCTGCAAATTAAAGAGAAAAAGAAAAAGAATTAGAATTTCTTTAATTCTCCCCAATTCCCCTCTCATAACAGTATGTATTTATTGTAACAATCTATTAATCTATTAGCTCAGGTACCTGTCATTGCCCAGGGAAAAAAATAGATTGAAGAAATCAATTTTCACTTCATATTAATTAAGCTTACAGACGGTAAAAACGCCTTCAAACTAATTAATTTTGTGTTCTGAATATTTCTGCCCAGAATCATGCCAGGCAGGCATGGCCAACATTTCTGTCATCTACTTTATGTGTAGAGTATGTTTTTGTGTGTGTAATACATTCTTACAAATACTGAACACAGTGCCCTTACCTGTACTACTGTCAGTCTCAGTGAGTGACGCCAAATGTGAATCACTGCTATTCACCGACTCCTCATATCTGGATCTTGCCTTGTCAACTGTAAAGTGAGAGATAGTGTTAGAGAAAGGAAGGGGAGGTAGTGATTGACAAATAATAGAGAGATACCTGGTATGTATATTGATATTGAATAGATGAATAGGTACGTAACGAAAGGTTGATACATAGAGGCATAAATATATAGAGAAAGGGAGTTAGAAACATATACAGTAGACAGATAATATATAGATACACATACAATTTATCTAATCATATCTATTCATATTGATCTATCTACCTAACTATCTATTTATTTATATTTATATATGGGATTATTTATCAAAATAATCCTTTTAGTATGTAATCTATTGATCCTGGCATTTATTTGCCTGTATGTTTATCTGTCTATTTATCTATCTGTGTCTATCTAGTCTACATCTCTATCTAATCCTTTAAAGTTAAAGTTAAAGTTAAAACTTGTTCAAAATAAAATTAAAACACAATCTCTCTCATTGTATGTGCTTACTGTACTTCCCAATCTACCATACCTCTTTATCTGTCTGTGCATCTACATAGCCCTCTATTTGTCAGGTTGGCAGTTTATAATATCTGTTTATCTACTGTATCTCTCTATTACTCTTTCTAGTTCTCTACCTATCAAAACATGATCCAAATAGCTTCAAAACATGTCCAAAAGAAGCTCAAAACCCCTTTACATAAAATGAAGACAGTACAGCTTCAAAAACTAACCTACAACTAGCTCTAAACACATTTATCATTAGCTCTAAATCACATCTATACAAAACTCACAATACACTATTAATACACCTTCACAATAAGTTCAAAACACACATTAAACATGTCAATGTAAAAAAGATAAAACAGCTTCAAAATGGGTTCAAAACACATTTAAATCCAGCTCGAACATGTATATAAAACACAAACACAATCAAATCAAGATCTAAATATATTTAAAATTAACTCAAAAGTCTAACTCTAGTCCTTGTGCTCTATCACTCTATCTGTATCTCTGCCTTTTGGCGTAATAAATTGATTAAAACAAAAATCTGTCATTCACCCTCTATCTGTCTGACAATCCCTGTATCTCATTCAAACTCAGCTCTAAATACTAACTCTAGTTTTTTCTCTTTATATCTAGTCCTTGTCCTTGGTATTGTCCTATATGATCTCACCCAATGCGGAGGTCAGGTTCACATCACAACCTCTTCCTTCGTTCTTTTTAATCGAATGTTTTACTGTGTGTCTGTCTATCTAACTCTCTATGTGTCTATCTACCTGTCTGTGTGTCTGTCAAGCCTACTACCTCTTTCTATCTCTCTCAAAACATGATAAAAATAGTTTTAAAACATGTCTCAAGCAAGTTCTAAAAACATTTATATAAAAACAAGATATTACAGCTTTAAAACTTGTCTAAATCTAGCTATGAGTGCATCTAAACCTCAATTTAACCCACTCCCTTTAAATCTAGCCCTCCATCGCTGTATAGCCTTGTAATCACCTTAAAGCTAGCTTTACAATTCATTAAATTAAGCTTCAAAACTAGTTTTAAAACTCAACTAAACAAGCTCTGAAACTCACTATGGGCCGGGTTGACTTGAGACATCTTGCGCTTGTCGTCCGGCATGATCTTGCCCAATATGGAAGTCAGCTTCATGTCACGACCTTTTCCCTCCTTCTTGTTCAACTGGCCGATGCAAGCCTCTTCCACCTTGCGGGCGCAAGACTTGTGTATGTTCATCTCGCAGTCTGTGAGAAAAAGAGATAAAATTAGAGAAAGTATGGCCAACAAAAAAAAAATTAGAGATAGCAGTTAGAAATGGATATGAGAAATATACAAATTAAAGAGTGAAATTTGAAAAAGAGTATGTGTATACTGTATACAGTAAACTCTCATATACTATATCCAGAATTCTTGGGGATATTGAACTTCTAATTAAAAAAGTTTACTCTAGATTTTACCTGTCTTTATTTTGCTATCTACATACACCTTGGACCCCAAATACTTAAAGCACTCCACCTCCTCCAATATTTCACCATCTAGCATTATATTCATCCTTCTACCCTCTGCACCCCTCCTACATCTCAATACTTTGCTCTTCAATACTTCACTCTCAGTTTCCTCCTCCTGCACTAACATACTCAGTTCTTTATCTGTCACTGCCACCAACGCCGTATCATCAGAAAACAGTAATGGAAAGCAAGGAAAAACATTCACTGCATTCGCTTTGTTTAGGAGCCTGAATACATGTCTGAACATACACTGGTAAAAACACAATTTTATTACTACAAATACAACTATTAAATACTTACTATTACACTGATATCCCTGTGGTGCAATTCCCCAAATTATCAAGCCACAGTGATTGCAGTATGTTACACTGAAATACGTCTGCTGTATGAAGTGATGATCTCTGTATACTTGCTGAAATAGAGAACATTTACATGAGAAAACATAATTATACACGAGTACACATATAAAACTTTAAAATATTAAAGGATATACAGATAGACTATTAGACTTGTAGAGGTCTCCCTCTACAAACAATTTACCAATTTACGATATTTCGCATATATACGACTGAGGAAAATTAGTTCAAATATTTCTATTTCTGAATGGTGTAACTCACATATACAATCGTCCACCCGCACTGCATCTCTACAGGGATTTGTTCCTTCAGTGGAGCAATCCCGGTCACAGTGTTCAGTTAAGTTTTACCTGCGCCACCAATCAGTATGCTACATAAGTGTTTGTTTCCGTTCCTGACTGATTTTACTTTGGATTTTTACATGTATTACTGTTGTGATCGAATAGCAATGGCTTCCAAGCGTCTTGCAAGTGCCAATATATTTCAGGGTAAGGCCAAACAGGCACAGAAAAGCCTGTGCTTGGAAACCAAACTTAGTAATGTGAGATGGCATGAGAACAAACTTCATGACATGTTAATCTGCAATTGGATATGCTGACACAGTGGTTATGGGAGGCCATTGTGCTTCCAATACTGTGGGACTAAAGTTATGGAGGTGGAACACAGTTTGCAAGTTCTGTGGAACAGTGATGGTAGAAGTAATAGTAGAAGTGAAAAAGGGAGGTAAAGCTACAATGGAATGATAAGGTGCTCATGGCAGAGGAGAGTGTGTTGTCATTGATGAGGTAGACAACCTTCCTCTGGGTGGCATCAAATAACCATAGAAGAGAGTAAAGAGCCAATGCTACAATGCAGAGATAAAGGGATGAGGGTAGAAGAGTGTGTGTTGTCACTGATGAGACAGTGACCACACACTCATACACAGATCAATAAGACCCTTCCCTTGTAAAGCTTTAATAGTTGAAGGGGAATGAACAACCTGCAGAACCTGAACAAGATACAAAGTTTCTTGGATGTACATTTAGCTTTGGCAGTTTTATGAGACTTCCAGGAGAAACTGGATGATACTGTGACTCTGAATTTTGACATTTTGAAAGAACAGCTGCAAATCTGAGATCAATTTTTTGCTGGAATTAAATTTTACAAGATTCTTTGTTCCCTCTTCTGCATTTGACTGTTAGGTTAAATATTTTTACTTATAGATATAAGAAAATAGATAAATATACAGACTGACATAATACCAACATTTATCCCCTCTCCTCACCTTCTTACTGCCTCTGAATATTTTTCTATGCAATACCCGTTCCTTACTGACGTAGAGGGGACATCTGTCTATCAACTGGTGGGCTTGTTGGCTGCGGACACCAAAATACTTGAGGAGGATAGTGGCTAGACTCGATGCTGTGACTAGCATTTGGTCTGTGGCATTCTTGAGGTCGTCCCTGTGTGGATGGATGGATGGTTAGTACAATACATATACACACACAGATGGATGGTTACAGGAGTACACTGAGAGATAAGTGAATAGTTTGACAAGCAGATGGATAGTTAGGTAGATCAATGGAGGAACACACTGATAGTTTAACATATTCATAGACAGATATACTGTAGGAAGATTTGATAGATAAATGGATTATTTGATACTTTATTGAAGTCTGATGGATAGTTGGATATATAAGATGATAGTAAGGATAATTTGATGGTGATAAATTGATAGATAGATGGAATAAGGAAGTGGCGTCCCCATCATGGACCATTCTTGTAATGGTACAGTCAGCCTTGTATCCCTTATATTACCACTCACAACTTATGATACTAGCAACACTACCATAACTCATAAAACACTTACGATACACTCTCCAAGCAGGGCACAAATAGGTTTTCTACTATAGAAAGTTCTTTAGTCTTATTGTGTATGGTTTCCTCAAGTTGGTGGTCTGGAGGCCCGAATATTGGTCCAAGGCCAGCACTCCTCTTGCTGCGGAAGTCAGCAAGCTGCTCATTCAAGTCCTCCCTGCACCTCTGTCTAGCCTTCCAAAACACCTGTGGATAGATGGAAAAAGTTGTTAGTTAGATGTAGGGATAGACACATTGATAAATTTATTGTTTGAGAGAGAGACAGATGGAGAAACAAGGGATCAACACCTGGACTTTTTTATTATGAAACTTTTCATACTGCTCATTTAAATCCTCCCTACACCACAGCCTAGCCCTCCAGAACACCTGCAGACAGACGGATATGTGCATAGAGAACCAAAGATATATGGGTACACATAGGAAAGGGTATAGATAGATAGACAGACAGATACTGAGAAATATTAAAGTCCTTTTCCCGGTTTTGGAAATATTTTACTTTCGACCTTCATTAACCTTTGTCTAGCCTTCCATAACACCTGTTGATGGATGGATAGGTAGATATAGATACTGGGTACATATTACAAAGATAGACAGATAGAAGAAGGGAAAGCAAATTATAAACAGGTAACCTTTTTCGAGAATATTTACGTCTACTGTACAGTAGGAGTCTTTTAATTTGGCATCTGATAATTTGTGAAGCCCGATGATTTGGATATTTTCAGAATTGGGTAATACAATCTGCCCTCGATTTTTCAGACCTCTATTATCCGGATTTCAGTTCCCAAAAAAAGTGAGATTTACAGATAGACAGATTATATTCGAGTACAGTACTCTTATTGGAGGGAGGAAAACTAACTCTTATACTCTTATTGGAATTATAGAATAGATGAATTGATCGATATAGAGATTGATAGGTTGTATGTCAGTCCCTCTTGCCCTCCAAAACACCTGTGGGATAGGACAGAATGATATATCAACAAATATGAACAAATATAGAGACATGATGCGGAGGTTGCAATGTCAACAACACATTGCGAGGACAGCTGTTAAGCCCGTGTCACACATGCTATGTGTTCTGGCATCTTTTGGTATTTTACTACAAAATGATCGCCGTATTGGTGACAGAAAAAGCGCGTGTAGTCACACTATAGTTTTGGCTACAAGCATCTTCCTGCCAGTTCCATTAAACCAAAACAAACATTGTATACAAAGAAATTACGTCATCTTGTTGCAATTGGCCTCAATGTGTGTGCTTGAAACATTATTTGAGATAATTAATGAAATACTGACAGATTTCCACCAATGTACCCATCTTTTATTATCATTTTTTTCTACTATATTACTTTGTAAAGTTAGCACAACAATTTGTTATTTAATGCTTTTCTTTTCATTATATATATTTATGTTGTTCTAAAATGATGCTAATCATTGCAATTTAACATTTATTCACTATCTACTATCCAGTAATCACAAAACACATTCCCCACAATCAGGGCAGAGGACATGGATTTCGAGAAAAACTGAGCGGTAAAGCCAATAAATAGCAGAAAAGTTAGTTTATATTATCTTTATAGAATCAGGCAGACCAGACCTAACAACCAATATTTGCCATTTCTCTTTATTTCACAAGTAATGTGTAGTGTGTGCAGTGGTGTGTGGCATCATCTGCTGTAAACGAAGATGCCCGTACTGGCAACAAGAGGACTATCATGAGCGACTCCCTGTTTGCTACTAACAGATGCCCCGTATCGGCATCAGATGGTAGCAAAATACTAAAAGATGCCAGAAATTGTGTCCGTGTGACGGAGACTTTAAACTCACACAGAGCTATGACATGCGAGACACAATTATGACATGCGAGACTCATCGACGTCACAGCTTATAGGTTATAGCTCTGCCTTGTGCATAGTACCATTTGATGCTGGAATTGGGCATTTCTCTTGCTTGATCGGCATCATAGTACCAGTTGTCCATATAATACCATTTGACAGGATCAGATTTGGACAAAATACAACACAATTTTTATCTATTTACAATTATTTATATCTACTTTTCAATATACAGATTTACTAATAAACATACCTTTCTAAGTATCTCCTCCTTGTCTAGTTCATTCTGTAGTGTTTCGTCAATCTCATGAAGAATATTCTCCTCAACGTTTAGTCTCAGAGGCTGTGGAAAGAGAACAGTGATAAGACATTGATGGGTGGATGGATTAACAAGTAAACAAATATACAGATAGTTAAATATCCAGTCAGATGGATAGGCTGATAGGGATAGATAGATAGATGGATATATAAAATACTACTAACAGATACAGATGGATATGTCGAAAAATGTAGTACACACTTAGTTAAAATAATAATTATACAAATACATAAATAGGATAGACAGACAGATGGCTAGCAGGAAGGATAGACACACAGACAGACATACTCACAGCACCGGGCAGCAGAAAACTTGAAGTTATTTCATAAGCCCATCTTTTCATATCTTTGCCTATGCCTTGCTTGTAGAGATGTGTGATGACATAGAAGAACTGTAAAAGGATAGATAATGAATATACTGGTTATACATGCTTACCTATATTATATATTGTACATAATACACCTATACAAACACATATCGCCCTTACTGCTAGTACACATGTTTTTTGTATATATGCGTTTTTCCTAAAATTCTCTCTTTTTTGCTCTATCTCTAAATCTCTCTTCAATTATCAACCCACCATTTGATATAGACACAGGTACCTAGTAGGTAAAATAGCCACCAAATGAGCTACATACAAGACCAATACATATGATACCAGATGAGGCACAGTTTGATATAATGAAGCCAATGAATACACCAAGGTAGAATTTGGATAGAAACAATGGCTACTTCTATCTACTGTATATTACTCAGGCCATCTCTCCATTTGTCTAGTCCAGATAGATAGCTAGATAAATTTCCCATCACAAGAGCCACTAAACAGGCTCATACTCACCATACTAGATGAGTCACAGTTGGAGATAATGTAGTTCATGAAGACTGCAAGGTAGGCATTGTGGTTCCATAGCTTGTTGAGTGATTGGAACGGCCCGTGATCTTCAAACTGTAAAGGTGTATAAAAGACGAGACTTTATACATGGTTGTAAATATAGGGTCTATCGCAACATGATATGACAATAACCTACACCAGTGACCTGCTATATAATTTGGAGCATAAATTGTTCTTAACCTTAAAATTGACTTTTAACCTGTATATCCACTGAAGAGGTCGCTAAAACGTCTGGAATATAAATATTTTGTCTACCAGTGTGGGCTTTACTTACATTCATGATCACGTTAGTGTGATTTTCCACCCATGTTCTATAAACTTTGCTCTCAGTAACCACATGTATTATAGTATGTCTCTCATTCACACAAACCATAACTCCCACTCATATTTCCAATCTCTCTATCTCTAATCATGTCAATTTCTCTCTTTTACATGTTCACTTTATCACTGTCTTCCTTCACACACACACCACCACATCTCCTTCCCACCCATTTCCTTGACTCGCACACCACATCTTTCCTTCCTTCCTTCCCACCCTCTTCCTTGACACACTCAACACCTCTCCCTTCTTCCAGGCTTCCAACCCTCTTCCTTCACACACACAACCACATCTCTCCTTTCCTCCTTCCTGCCCTCTTCCTTGATGCACACACTCCACATCTCTTCAGCCCACCCTCTTCCTTCACACACTCCACATCTCTCTCTCCTTCCAGATTTCCCACCTTCTTTCTTCACACACACAACTACAGTTAAACCTCGTTATAACGGACTAATAGGGGGAAGATGGTATCCATTATTGCGGTTTGACCGTTATAGCGACGAATTTTTACGAGGGGTACGAAAAAAAAAAAGTGTATGTACAAAAATAACCACAAAATATAGATGCAGTTGACTCTCGAATAACGCAATTTTGAGTAATGAGTGAAATGAGTTGGTGACATCCGTGGTGGTGGAGGTGGTAGGGGGGAGAGTAGAGGGAAGAGGGGAGATAGCGCGTGATATCGTTTGTTTACTTTTATCAACCACACACTCTGGTGTTTCCTTCTCCTTTCTCTGTCCGAGAAAAACCTTCCTTCTTGATATGGAAGGATATGACCTTCCGTTTTGTAAATGCACCACCTGACATGAAGCTGGTGGTTAACTCGTAAATTATTAAAAACGAGCGAGTCAAACACAAAGTGACAACCCATGTTAGGCCTATAATTCCCTTGACCTTGGACTAGGGTGAATGGAGACTGAGGGTAAGGGGGGGGGGGGAAGTGGTGGCAACACACACACACCCACGCTTGGCAGACGACAGTGATATCATTTCGTGACATGTTCATTATGATTTCACTCATTTTGTATAAGAACTCCTCGGATTTATTCGAGTCAACTGTATATATACATAAATAGGTATGTAATGATGTGTAAATAATATACCTACTGTACTGTATAATGTAAAAAATATAATAGAGAAACAAAAATTCAGAAAAAAAATCTCCAGCGGATTGTGTCCGTTATAACCGAAATCAGTTATAACGGGGTCCGAAATAACGAGGTTTAACTGTACATCTTTTCTTCTTGCCTTCCCACCCCCTTCCTTGATACACAAAACACACACACGTCCTCCCAACCCACTCCTGCTCACCGTCTCAGTATCGCTGAACTCTTCATCTTCCATGCTGAGGATGGGTTGGCCAGGATTACTGACAGTCATTCCAGTTACTCCAGGTGGCGGCATCTGAAGTGAGGGTGAGTGACGGGTGAGTAGAGTAGTCTGTTAGTTCATTGGTGCATTTGTCTGTCTGTCTAACAGGTGAGTAGTCTGTTTGTTGGTGCATCTGTCTGTCTGTCTAACTGGTGAGTAGTCTGTTTGTTGGGGTGTTTATCTATCTGTCTGTCTAACTGGTGAGTAGTCTGTTTGTTGGGGTGTTTATCTATCTGTCTGTCTAACTGGTGAGTAGTCTGTTTGTTGGGGTGTTTATCTGTCTATCTGTCTAATGGATGAGTAGTCTGTTCGTTGGTGCATAGGTCTGACTAGCTACCAGATGAGTAGTCTGTCTGTTGGGAGACTTTATCTATCTGTCTAGCTAATGAATGAGTAGTCTTTCAGGTGGTGCATCTGTCTGTCTAGCTAATGGATGAGTAGTTTGCTTGTCTGTGTGTCTATCTGTCTAACAATTTGTGTATTTAATAGTATTTTATTTATCCATATACCTATTTCTTTATCTGTGCCTGTCTACTAATGAATCAAGCTGTCTTTGTTTTTCTTAGTATACCAATCTATCCATCCATTTATGCATGTCTATCCTGTATCTACCTACCTACCTACTGTCTATCGTTTTCATATATTCCATGGGTGAGAGGATTTGTCCTTTATATCTAGGACCGGGTTCTATCTATTTTTCCATGTAGCTGACTATTTCATTTTCCAAACTAAATGTTTACCTATATATTTGCCCATTTAATCACCAAGTACAATACCTCAAAAATGTATCGGCCCTCTTTTATTAGGCAAACAATTTGAAAACTCAGCAACGTGATCTGAAACACGCCCGAGAAACGAGTGACCCACTACTTACAATTTTTAAACTATCAATCGTCTGAATGCCGATACTTTTTTGAGGTATTGTATCTATTTATTGGTTTATGAGCTGAAGGGCTACAATATTATCATAGTGAGGTCAGAGAGTAACAGCACACCCACATTACAGTACTCATGGGAGGATTTCTGAACAACTGTAAAAAAGAGTACAATAAGTGTTCACATTTAAGTGGGTTAAAGTGATGCTAGGTTTGTCAATGAAATACAGGTCTTTAGAGAGAACTGAATAGGGTGTATGTTGTTGGTGATGGGGCCGTCAGTCAAGAAGTCTTCAGGGCTTGGATGTTTGAGTTTACCATGTGACAATATAAATCTGTACAACATTATCTGAAATCTGGGATGGTATTTGTTGTTAAAAGTTCCTCTCGATGTCAGACCAAACAGCTCTGAGTCCCCGAGGAAGGGGAAGGTCTGGGGTGGGCTTTCCCATGAAGGAATACAGGTACTGTATATAATTATGTTGTGTTGTGGTTCCATAAGCCTATGTACTGGTACTGTACATGTATAATCATATTTAACTATCATTCTACCTACTTATCTATTTGTCTGTCTATTTATCTGACTATTTATCTATCTATATATATACTGTACCATATCTATTTGTCTACTTACCCATCGGTGTATCAATCATTAATCTCCAACTTAAATAATGTATTCTTAACTCAATTAACTATAATACTTATCAAGATGCAATTATTATTGTAGCAATAGTTACAGCAGTAGTAGTAGCAGCAGCTTTAGTAATAGTATTAGTACAGTAATAATAATAGTAGTAGTAGTAGTAATAATAGTACTGGTAATACCAGTAGTAGTAATTGTTACTTACAAGTGCAATTACAGTAATGATACATAGTACAGTAATGGGTTAATCGTAATCAACAAAGTATTATGTTAATTACCTACCTACTTTGCTTATTATAATAATAATAATAATAATACAATAACACATACTGTACATACATTAATGCATATATTAGTTAGTCATATACATATCACTTAATTTAGTCAAATATAGCGATGTACTGTACAGTGTATATGTATACTATATTATTCATAGATATGTCTAGTCTAGTATGTATATATAATCTGGAAAGATATAAACTATTAAAGATTGTGCTTAGTATATGATAACATATACAGTATATACCAGTATATACTGTATATAGATAGAATGTATTCATAGAAGAAGATAGGCATTGATTCAGTAGAAAATTAATATACTGAAAACCTGCAAGAAATAAAAGATATATAACAAAGTACATGTACAGTATACTTATATGCATTATAATCTACCAGCATATATTCATTTATACCCAATATTATATCCCATTACCCTTGAAATTTTTCTTCTAGCTGCCTTACCACAAAGACTGCATCAGTTGTCCCTCTACTTTACAGCCCAAACTTTATCTTATTCTGTTCCTAATTATACTCTTAGTATGGTCATTCTTTTCATACCTTTCATTGTCTGATCTAACAACGTCAAGCTCTCTGTAGATACACCTTTCTATGGTGTCCCCCTTTCCTTTATTTATTATGTTTACTATAACACTCTTTAACCCTCACCACCACATTTATCAGGACAGTTACTAGAGTCACACCAATATCTCCTGTTGCAATCAACATAACACAGCATGGGGGACTGTAAACCAAATCAATGTCAGATCGAGTCCTTGCCAAATGTCTGGGTTTTATTTAAGTGATCTGATTATTCTTCAAAATATCCTGGCTACACTAACACATTAAGAATACACCTCATGTATCATCAATTAATAGGATTTACCCTAACATATTTAATATACTGAAACACTAAAAATATATCCTGATACATTCCAGCATACTCACTTCATCAGGAATATAACAGTAATTTTCATCATATTCCTCCCCATGGGGTAGGTAATGAGGGGGGTGACCATAGGGGGGAGGCGGAGTGCCTGGTGGTGGTTCGTGGATAGTGGAAGAACTGGTAGTAGTGGTTGCTGTATTAAAGTCGGTGGTAGTGGTAGAGGCTGTATCTGAGAGGTGGTAGTCGCTGAGTGAACCTGTGCCAGTAAACAAATGAAAGGTTCATTAATTAAAGATAACTCATGTAAATGGTGATGGACTTGAATAAATTAAACTTTTTTTTTTTTGTCAGATTTCTTTCAAAAGTATTTCATTACAACTCCCTAAGCATATGAATTACCCACAAAAAATATTGTGTATCTCAAAGGACCTCGGAGTAGTTAGGTTTGGACGGACAGACGGATGTACCGGTAGTCACTTTGTGAAATTATATATAGATAGCAATAATATAAATGCTACAAAAATGTTTCAATGAAACATTCCTCTAAGATATCCCTTATACTGAATGAAAGATGGTGGAAATATCTCGGTTTAAGAATCTAATTACTGTACAGTACTGTACTGTACTATGAAAACCATGGTATGGCCATTTTGTAATTAAATGATGAGGCCTGATAGAGCCACCTGTGCAGGGACTCGGTTCCAGGCAATTTTGCCACTTTATTTTATGATAATCTAAGAAGAGACATGTAAATAAACATACGAAATATAATAAATGTTGTATTTTAATTGATATCTATATATATGTTAAATGACATGGAGGCATGACTCACACAGGGAATGCAGCTTTATATAATGTTGTTATGGGTTTGAGATATACTGTACTGTAGTGTCCACATGTTCTGTGTTCAGTTAAACAAACATACTCCCACCAATAAGTACAGTACAATATACCCTTTTTAAGTATACCTGATTCTGACTTTTTGTCCACCCTGTAGTGATACAGTAGCAACAGTACTGTAATAATAACAATAAAATGAAAATAATAATAATTAAAATATTAATAACAATGATAATTACAAATACTATGACAGTACTGTACATGTACTACTCACACAAATAACAAAAGAAAATACAATAAACATAAAATACAATAAACATAAAATAAAAACATAAAAAATAAAAATAATAAAAATAATAATAACAACAATAAAAAAATTAATAAAACAACAATAATTCTGGTATCAACTGACCTGGATAGATCTGTGTCTGGAAGGATAGCGGGTCAGGTGATGACTTGGCCCGGTGATGTGACGAGGTGAGTCTGGTTCCAGGTTCAGATACCGAACTGGCAGACTACACAGAGAAGGAGAGATTAGATGGAGGGATGAGTGAGTGTGTGAAGCAATGGGTGGAGGGAGGGATAGATGGAGAGATTAATTAAATGAAGGGATGAGTGGCTGTATGGAGGGATAATAGGGTGAATAGATAGGTGGTGATGGAGGGACAAAACAGATGAATGGGTGGAGCAATGGGCGGTGGGATGGGTAGATGGAAGGATGGATAGATGGTCAGGTGGAAGGATGGATGGGTGGGTAGAACAATGGATAGATGGGTGGACAGGGAGATAAATTGTCAGATATATTAGATAGGTGGATAGTTAAAGTCAGATTGATAGGTGGACAGGTACACAGATTGATAGATAGACTGATAAATAAATGGGTTGATAGTTAGATAGCTTAGATGGACAGATAGACAGACAGACAGACATAGACAGATAAATGGATAGTTAAGTAGATGGATATGCAGGTAGAGATAAAGAGCAAGACAGACAGTGTTAGCAAAATATACACCTAAACACACAGACATAAATGAATACAACACCCTAATCTATTTCATTAAAGTTGCATTAATAAATTATGCAAAATAAATATGTTAGTAGGTATGTTATTCTATGCGAGTAAGATTAGTTGGTTAAATATCTTCTATATATTTATCTATTCATGTTTTTCTCTACCTATACATTAGCTTATATATCTGTCTAACTACTTATCTATTTTTGTATTTATCACATAAATCTATACATCCTTGTTTCTATCTATCTATCCATCACCCTCTCTGTACTGTACATCCATCTACCTAAGTACAGTTTCAATGTATTTATTTATCTATCGATTTACCTATCTCCATTTCTAATCTATCTATCTATCCACCTAACATTGTATCTATTTACTTCAATATATACCAGTTCATTAAGTTTCTTATTTATCAATCTGTCTGTCTATCCATATATATATATATATTTATACATATATATATATACAATTTACTATACTCCTTTTAATCAACACATATACATGCATATACTTTACAGCATTTACATAAATATACATACACATTCAACTAAAACAGATATACACATGCAAATAAGATTATATATGTATGGGTGAGTATGAAATTGTATGTACGGTACAGTATACAGTATAACTCTATGACTTGTATACAGGTGGTGGTATGCATGTTTATACTGTATACATAATACAATATAATGTCAATGTATATGTGGATGTATACATATGTGCATGGGTGACTTACCTTGAAACTGAAGCATTGCATTAGTAGGTTATATATACATATATACAATATGCATACTAAACACACTATAAAAATGTACATACATACATACTTTGCCAAGTTTTATAGATTATTGAGGCAATTATCTGTGAATATCTCTGAATATTGTGTCAATATTAGTGAGGCTCTGATCCATACTTTTATATTGAAACTCTGACTAATAAATGTATTCTAATCTATTCTATTTTATATACACATATACGCAAACATGTATACAACTATGCACACATACACATACTTTTAATAATAAAAATTTGTCAGTAAAGAAAATATAATTAATGCAAATATAACTAAGAATATAATTTTACTTATTAACCTGAGTGTAATTATTGTGTGTTATTTACAAGTAATTAAGGCATTATTGTACATATAAAAGTGTACTGTAATATATAGAATGGCTGCAAGTGAAACTAGAAAGGGACTCGATTGAGTGTATACCTTGGGAAATTCCCAATAAAATCCATGGATGTAACCAACCGAAGTACATCCTCATTCTTATAAAAAAAAAATCCACAGTGCAACAGTGCATCCACTCCTCACCTTCTTCTTTGATCTGTTTATACCAAAATTTAATGACTTCTGGTACAGTATCATAATACCCAATATTCCTGTGAAGTTCAATAGAATTCTGTCAACAACTTTTTAAATTTATTCTTCCCTACACCAATCAACAAACAAATTAAATTAATAATTCCTGTAATTGTTTTTACAGAAAATGAAGAGTATTTGGCATTTGGCATGTTGCTTTGACCTGAGGTGAAATGCTCTAAGCATGAAGCCAGTATCAAAGCCACCTCTGCCCACAAACTAAATAGGAAAATCTAACATGACATTCCACAGAAAGGTTATGCCTGTGGGTTTGCTAATACCCAGTCAAATTAGAAAGGTGGTCAAAGAGAAATTGTGCGAATGAAAGAACAGGGACACCAACAGAGCATTACAAAATATTTATTAAGAATATGAGTATTAATATTACTGTACTGTATTATTATTATTATAATTTGTTATTATCATTATTACTGGTGTCTCCCCAGTGTAGTGGTTAAGAGCACTAACCAATTAATCCGAGAGGTACTGGGGATTGTGTTCTACTATTATTAACATACACACTCACACATAGCCAACACAGCACATGTTCATTCACTTTGAGATCCTATAACTCTGCAAAGACTGCATAGTCTTATATACAATAGCTGATAATGTTTGTGTGTTTTCCGTCCCAACAGCCGGACCCATAGGGCCCGTTGCAAATTGATTCTCATATGAAACTCCCCACAGGGAATCTGGTGACATGCATTACAGTTTGCAAGGTCACCTTCAGGGCCATAATCTATTATATTAATATTCTTGTGGACTGACATACTGAATTCTCCCTAAACACTTCAAACAACAGACTGTCAACTCTATGGAAATCATACACTATAATCCTGTTCATCTGAGTAATAACTCAGAGGATGTAATGTGCCCCGTTTGGTTACATATAGATACCATACATGTAATCATAGATAATATCTCCAGCACACACTTGTGTCCACAATGAGAGGCTAGAACTCCACTCAACTTGTACAGACTGGGTCACATGAAGCTGTCAACACTGGAAAAGTCCTGTGCTTTAGCAGACATCTGTGATGCATGGTAAGACTTCAATGAATGTCTGCAATAGGCACTGTAACAGCCAAAATGTCTGTGATAGGTGTAGTAACAGATCTAAATAGTTCCAGGCTGGAGTATTTAGTATAAATCATCACTCCATACTTGAAGATGTTGTCTGTCCTTTGTCAAGTCTTATGAACTCATGTATCTGTTTATTGATCTATGGAAATATATACGGTACTTCATTTTATTACACTAATGCCTAAAGCAGTGTAATATTTTCAATTGCACAACTTGTGTAATAATTTCATCTTCAGCCAATATATATAATACAGTAATAGTATTAGTATGAGCAAGGATGATTATTATCCATAAGCAAAATTAGTAAGCATAATTAGCACTATTAATTACTTACATAAGCCTAATTAGTATAATTGTAATTAGCACTACTAATTACTTACATATGTTAGTCCTTGATGGTGTTGTTGGTGTTGAGGACAAGGTCTATGTATGTTCTCAAGGCTGTGTGTATGACCTCCCTCACCAAACCTCAATCTCGGAGGTAATGGAGGAGGAGGAACAATCGAGGAGGAGGAGGTATTGGAGGGACGATTGGAGGGACTGGAGAGACGATTGGAGGGGTTGGAAGGACTGGAGAGACGATTGGAGGAATTGGAGGGGTTGGAGGGTGACCCAGAGGTCGTGCTTGAGGTAAAGGAAGAGGTCATACTTAAGCCTGAGATCATACTTGAGTGGGAGGTTATACTGGAGCGGTTGCGTGCCGGGAGGGGGGGTGGTATGTCCGGGGGGGAGTGGTGGGGAGAGTGGGGTGAAGAGGGGGGATGGTGGTGGTGGGTGTGCAACTGAAAAATACAAAAAAAAAAAAAAGAAAATAAAAATAAAGATAATCTAAAAAATTAAAGAAAAGAAAGAAAGGGTGAAGGAGACTTAAAGAATTGTAGCTCAACTCTCTGACCAGGCTGGCCCTTTGGCCTATTTAGAAAATGTTAAAAGGTAGTTGCCACTTGCCTCTTATGTCAAATGAGGGTACAATATGGGTCCTATACAACAATACATCAGGATGTTTATCACTGCGTTTACTTCATTAATACCAAAGCATTTGTTATCCAAAAACACTGCAAGGCAATACAATGACAGTGAAAATGTGAAGCAGTTATTCGCAATGCTGCCCAATGAGCGGGGTTTACCATGGTTTCACAATGGAGGTTATTTTTGACCCATGTTATAGACAGACAGAGACAGCATGGCATCCAAAATTAATAGCAAGGAAAATACAAGAAAAAACAAGATAAAATAATGAATAGACAGATGGATAAAAAGAGAAACAAATAAGATAGTTAAAATAGGCAAAGCTGCTGACTTAGTGAAATGCTGAGGTAAGGTGGAAAGTAGGCTGTAGACATAATGTATGTTATGGAAATTAATATGGAAAACAAAGTGTACCTTAGAAAAGGAAGATAGCAGTGATTGTGACTTTGTATATATGAAAAGGTGGTATAAAGGAAAAGAATATGCAAGAATAGTTATGTATAGACTGAAGACGGTAATAAATGGTAAAAGGTGAAGACCAGACCAAGGAGGTCTCAGAGAAGGTAGAGCAGTACTGCCTACATAGCCTCAGTGCATTTCTTGGTATAAAAGTACAGTATATGGCTATAAATAGTTGGCTATATGCAGTATTCATGGATTTGGTAAAATCCTAAAACAAAGTGGACTTGGAGGGTCTGTGGGATGTGTTGTCAGTTTATGGTGTGAGAGGCAAGTTACTAATAGAATTAATATATTATTATAGAAATGTAATGGCAGGTGTGAAGGAAGGGTATAAGGTAAGTAATGGTTTTCAGCTCAGTGTAGGAGGAAGACAGGGTTGTGTCATGGCACCCTAGTTGTTTAATATTTACATGGATAGAATGATTAGAGGATGTAAGGTAGAATCAATGGCTATAGGGGCAAAACTGGTAATGGAAGGAAAAGACTGGATGATTTTAACGTGCCTATATGCAGATGATGCAGTCTTGTTGGCAGGAAATACACAACTTAAAAACATAATAAAGTGGACACAAATTTCAACAGGGTGTGTGAAAGGAGTTCAAGTTCTTGGCAGTTGTACAGTACTGTGCAAATTTGGTAATATGGAGAGCGAGAGAAAAGAAATATGCTAAAGAAAATGGTAATTGGAAAACTTTACACTATTTTGAAGGAAGAATATTCAGTCAAGGAGTGAAGAAGTCTTTGAGGAACAGTGTACAGTACTGCTTTCAACACTTATATGGAAGTAAGACATAGACAGCTAGTGATGAGGTCCTCACCAAACTGAGAGCTGTAGAGATGAAGTATCTCATCATGGTGGCTGATGTGAATAAACTAGATGTACTAAAGTGCATGAGTCATTTGGAATGGAAGAGTATACTTTGGGTATTAAATGTGAAGTGAACAAAAAGAGATACTGTACGGTACTTTGACGTGGTGTGGCCATGATCAAAGAATGGGATGATTAAAAAATATTGAGAAAGTTAAAGGAGTGTCCGGTGAGTGGAGTAACTAATTAGTAAAAGACCACCTATGGTATGGGAGAAGAAAGTGGAACAACATATTAAGGAAGAAGCATTGTGGCACAAGCAAATGGAGAGTGTCTTGACAAAATAACCCGAAGGCAGTTCTATCTATTTATCTATAGATCTGGCTCATCTCTCCTATCAGAAACTCCCCCTCAAGGGAGTGGCCACAGTAAAAGAGTCTTCAGTTATATCTGTTCCAATACTCCCTCCATGACTGGTCAAGCCCTCCCCTTCCATTCACATTTCTCTTCCTCATGTACTCCTCCACCCTGTTCACCCATTTGACTGGTGATTTGCCTCTCACACATTCCCTCAATTTCATTCCCATACACATTCTTTGTAAACTCCCAATCTTACATTCTCTACATGTCCAAACTACCCTAATGGATTATCACAACCACCTCACATTTAACATCAACTGTCTTCTTCCTCAGACCACACTTCTTTTACACATTCTTACTATTATTTTCCTCATCCCACATGCTCCTCTTGTGTAACACATTTCCACTGCACCTATTCAAGATTGTTGTACCCTATTCCATGTCCATGTTTCTAAAGCATATGTCAGTGTTGGTAGAACTATATTATTTCTCAGTCAGCGTTTCACCTCCATGCTCACATTCCTACCCTTCATGATTCTTCATAAAGATCCTATGATATGTCGATCCAGTACTGCTGTTTGATTTCCCTTCCTGTGCTCCCATACTTATATAACACTGTTCCCAAACATGTTAACTTTTTCAATTCCTTCATCCAAAGTTTCTCAAACCTAGTCCTATAGATCTTGCACTTCAAGGTATTCATTCTGGGTGGGTCAGAAGTTGGAATTCTCCTGTGTGCAATGTTGCCAATTGGACCACCAAGTATCGGGTAGTGGTAAGGAAGAAAATAAGTCAGTAACCCAGTATTGCCTCGGCGTGGCAACATGGGAAAACATCTCTGTGCTGTCAGGTGTCATAGAATTTATTCAAATCATTATAATCCTGAGAAGTGAAACTCATTATACTATACGTACAGCTTCCTTTACTATATACAGAGTATAAAAAAGTGTCAAATAGCACATAGATGGAAAATAAGAGAGAAAGAATGTACTAAGGTTGATTTAGCAGCATGGCTAGTGGTATATCACGACATCTGCCACACCCAGAACAGACTCCTTGGAGTGCAAGGACTATAGTAGGCACCTTCACCCAACAGGGTGGTGGTTCAAAGTAAATCACTTCAGCCTATGTCCTCTCAAAGATCATCACCTTTCTCTTACAAACATTTACTTTGAGTTTCCTTTTATACTCATCCACTTTCCTCTGTAGCTTCTCTCATTCTCTGGTAGCAACACAGTGTAATGGTCAATCCATAGTGAGTGTTAACACAGTTTTAGAAATAACGATGAAGAGATAGAGAAAGAGAGAAAATTCGAGATATACTGATAGAGATAGATCAAGCTACACAAACAGAAACAGATAAATACTGCCAATAGAGACAAAGATATATTACAAGTGTAAAGTAACACAACAAAATTACACAACTTAATGAGAACTCAATAAAATAATGATGACAAAATTAGTAAACTATATAAAATTATATACTGTATATATAATTATATTCTCTCACTCAATTATTCTCACTCATTCACTCTCTTTATATATTTCTATTGCAATCTCATTTTCTGTGTTTTTTATATATACAGATAATTATATTTTTTTCTCCATTTCTATCTCTTATTCTCACTAACACTTTCTATCTATCTTCTTTTCTTTATTTCATTCTCTCCATTCTTTCTATTATTGTGTATTAATTTATTATTTATATTATTACTATTTTCATTATTAGTAGTAGCAGCAGTATTATAAAAACTATGACAGGACACACACATATTATCCTTTCACACAAACATAAATCCTTCTATATATCGATCTCTGTACCTGCAGTATCTGTAATTATCTATATGTACTGGTATATACTGCATACACAAAATCACACATACAAAATTATGATAAAGTGAATTACATGTAATGACTAACATAAAATATAACAAGACAAAAGGAAACAAATTGACTAAATATAATTCCATAAATTATAAAAAACTAATAATTATGATAATTAATGAGAAAGAGGAGGGAGAAACACACATATACATAAATATACAGAGGGAGATATACACACACACAACTATATATAAATTAATATGGTTTGAAGGCAGCTTGTGAATTTTAACTGCTACCCCTGACGAATTTCAATACTGATCCAAAATAAATATACTGTACTGTATATACAGTATTTGCAAATCAACCACAGGAGAATAAAAACAGAACTGTAAGAACTTACTCCTATTACATCTTCAGAACAAGGGTGCAAAGTTGGAGTATATATACACACAAACCACAGGAAGAGTGAGGCTAATGTAACCTCACCTCACCTGCCAGAACATTCTAGTCTGGCAGGAATCTTTGCAAAACCAAATATGTTAACATTTTGTCACATTTAAAATGACCATAGCTCAATGATATTTACATATGATAGGTACCAGAATAAAGACAAGATTTAATGACATTTCTTTCATAGAAGCATTTTAGCTTGGCTAAAACTTTTGATTAAGACAAGTTGATATGGTTATCAATGATAGTTATATGCTGATATAACCTACTATTCTAATGACTTACACAAACGCTATACAGTATTTAAGTTGATACTCAAGTTTTTGTATCTTTTCCAGGGAAAGATATAAAAACTTGAGTATCACAACATAAATATAGCATCAGGGTAAGTTAACCGAGTATTATATATTCCCAACTTTGTATCTTTCTTCTCACTTTGTCTGAAGATGTAATATAGGAAAGTACTTGCAATTCCTGTATCTCTTCTCTTGTGGTTGATTTGCATCTTATTTCTTCATGGTGAATTGATGTTACTGCATATTTATTTATATATATATATATATACAGTATTGGCCAGTGCGGAAGGCGCGGTGCCTGCAATATCCTGTTGAGTGTGGGGAGGGGAAGAATAGTACAGTATAGTGAAAACTGCTCTCACAAAAACTAGTAATTGATGGGGTACCCTCACTTCTTTTTCACTAACTGGAGTCTTTTGGGATTATGAAGATGTTCTGTACTTACGCCCAGCTTGTTTGTGTAGTGCGGATACAGCATCACTCCCTCCCTCTTGGTAAAGTTTAGTCCATCGATGAACAGTTCTAGATTATATACCGGTGTTCTGAGATATCTCTTTGTTGAATTTATTCTCTTTAAAAAGTGCACATATTAAAGCAATTTGTGGCTCATTTTGAAGCTTCCTGGGCACCATAGTATGTAGCAAGGTCATAATGAGTGAACACTAACACAAACTGGTATTTCAGCAGGACATAACCCCCTTACCACCCACTTCTCTTAGGCGATCACTAGTCTGGTATTTTTTCTGTTTCACTGAGAGAAGCAGGACAGCACAGTTGCCAGATGTTAAAAATTTCTCAAAGACATTATGAACACTTAGAGGGTACCAAACAAATTTGAGCACAATAATTTTTTCTCCGATTTTCGTGCCTTCCGATATCATACACATATACAGTATAGAGCATTGTACAGTATGTATGTACCAGTATGTAATCATATAGGTGTGTGTGTGTGTTTTCTCCTTATCTCTCTCTCTGAAACCATATTAATTCATATACACAGTATGTATGAATGTATGTATGTATGCATGTGTGTCAAACACACACATATTCAAACACAATCTTGCTATGTGTGTATGTGTGTCTGTGTGTGTGTGTGTACATACCTGGGCTTCCATATTCTTCAGTTCATCTTGGATCTTGGAGATTTGCCGATTCAATGATTCCAATTCCTTCTCCAAGTTTTTCTGTAATGACTGGAGAGAGATTTGGGAGAGAGAGAGAGAGAGAAAGGGGGTGAGAGAGGAATAAGTAAATAGACAGATGGATGGATAGATAGACAGATAGAAGAGATTTACAGATAAATTAATACATCATATAAATTTAAACATAGAGAAAAACAACACATCCATATTATCGTACATCTATATAAACATAAAAATGGGTGCAGTGTGCATATGTATAGAAATGCATACATACAGAATATATACGGAAATTACTGTAAATATAATCTACCATATATACACATATATTACATAATATAATAATATTTAAAATACTAAATAAAAATAATAAAAGTAAAAATAAAAATAAATAATATATAATACTGGGACAATAATAAAAAATAAAAAATAAAAAAGTAAGTAGCCTACAGTAATAATAGTGCTTATTACAGTATAAGAAAAGCACAACTGGTGATACAAGATGAAATTTTGCACAAGAATTCTGTGTGTGTGTGTAATCCTAACTGCATGTGCATGTGCATGTGTGTGCGTGTGTTGGTGAGTGTGTCATCCTAACTTGATAATTATAATCAACCTCAGGCCACATGGGTTTATTTATACCATTATCAAGATAGCCAATGATTTTCAAAAAGTGTCTTCAATTTGACAATTCAAGTCATATTTTCTTGGTACAATTTCATCTATCTGTATTTCTGCATCAAATCCAGTACAATACTTCTTCACTGATTAAGAGAACTTTCACAGTCACATTCCAATTATTAGCATAAGAAATCTGATTTGATTAATGTATTTCTTTTTCACATAGCATTAGGTTTCATAATACATTATCTATATACAATAACATTACCGCAATACAATATTGTATGGTGTCAATGCATTACCTTGGTACATATACTGGTTGACACTATGATTTTGAAATTCTTCATGGGGTTCAATGTTAGTTAGCAAGAAGTTAATTTAATTTTCTCCAAGTCAAGGAGTAATAATAATAATAATAATAATAATAATAATAATAATAATAATAATAATAATAATAATATCAAATAATAATAATAATAAATCATAATAATAATAAATAATTAGAATAAATTAATAATTATGCATTATAACTATACATACATACATCCATGGTGATACATGCACATACCAAGGAGGTGCCATGGCCTATGTATATCATAGATAGATAGATGGAGATAGAGAGATAAAGGCAGAGATAGCAATAGTGACAGAGAGAGAGAGACAAAATGGAAATGAGACTTAAAGACAGATAGCTGGTGAAATACAGCTAAATATGTAGACTAAATTACTGACAGATGATTACATAGGTAGATGGATAAACAGATATAGAAACTGATATACAGTATGGTATCATTCTCATGCCAAAATGCAAGAAGTAGAAAGATTTGCAAAAATACTGTACTGTATATATATTTACCTGTTTGTACTGTAGGCTTAAATATCTATAAGGTTTCCTATTACCCTATCTACCTCTATGATTATCTATATCAATCTGTCTATTTTAATCTCTCTTAATTTGTTTATGTGTGTGTCAGTGTTTATATATGCACAGCATTAATCTACTTATCTATCTGTCACTTAAAATCTTAATCTGTCCATTATATAATTGCATGTCTATCAATATTACGTTTATGTCTTCCTCCCCATCCCCTTCTTTTTCAAACACTTTAACATTTACCTGCCTATTTATTTACAAAACTATTTATCTGCCTACCTTGCTATGTATCTATCTATCCACCTATCTTTCTACATATCTAACCTCCTACCTCTCTCAGTATCTATCTATTTATCTCTCTATCTTCTCTTTGTTTCTCTCTCACAGTTGCTCACCTTGGATGGGTTTCTCTGCAGTTCGAGCAAGATGTTGTCTCTCACACGCCTTTGTTTGTCCAAGTACCTTGTGAGCATCTTGCCCTTGTTCACTTCCATCTGATTTTGCAACAGAGTCTGGGGTAAAAATAGAGATCATTAGAAGGGACAGAGTATGGATAGGGAGAGAGGAATTATTTCAAACAAGAGAGTGAGTAAGAATAAATGTGTGTGTGAGATTGTGATAGATTTAGAGAGAAGATCCATAAAAGGCTAAAGGAAGTACATAGAGACAGAAACATCTGATTCTATAGTAGTGCATTAGTTAGAAAAATATATATATTTAGAGGGTATGGTATATGTGTGACCGAGAGCCGATTAGAGAGATCAGATAAAGAGAGTTAAAGATTGGAGATAGAACTAGAGTAAAACCCTTATATCCAGCAATTTGATCAAACTCAGCAGGGCAATTAATATTTTTTGTAATAAAATATTTACCCTTGGAACCCAGGAGGCTTTGTGAAGCCGAGTTTGTCCACCAGATACACAAAGCACTAACTCACATCTTAAAAATCAAGGCACTGGTAAGAGCTACAATAATAAACTACAGTGCAGTAAATAGTATGTATTCTTAGCCTGAAGAATGGTGCTAACTAAACTTTTTTATGTCAAAAGGTTTTTGTATATTGGCATGTAAATGAAGGAACTTTGCCTCAATGTCCAACCACATTTGAACGCATGTTATTGACACCAACTTCCATGCAATAAAGCTCATGTTGCTATCACTAAATTTTCCTGGTACTGTATGTGACTTCTGTACATACCGTATATAGAGTAAATTCATTCAAGATAAGAGCTATCTAAAGCCAGCCTAAAATACTCACAGTAGCAGGTAGAGGTGCCGTAATTCGTTCACCGGCACACTTCGAAGATGATGATGAAGATGAGGATGAGGATGAGGATGATGTCAGAGTGGGAGGATGGTGGGGTGTAGGGAGGGGGGGTATTACTAGCTCCCCCCCCTCTCTCCCTCTCTCCTCGAAACTCTGAAGAGTTAGCTTTACAAACTGTGTAGCTGTGAAAGAAAGAAAGATAGTGGTAATGATAAAATAATAATGCAAATAATAACAATAATAATAATAACAATAATAATAATAATAATAATAATAATAATAACAATAATAATAATAACAATAATAATAATTACAATAATAATAATTACAATAATAATAATAATAACAATGATCATAATAATAACAATAATAATAATAACAATAATAATAATAACAACAATAATAATAATCACAATAATAACTATCACACAAAAAGCCATTTACTACAAGGAGGGTGGCTAGACCACCTAGAAAAGAAGGAAAACAAGTGAGATGAGACACAGAATATCTGGAAGAATAGTTATGAAAACAACAGACAAAATTAACTAAGGATGACCACTCTCAGCCAGAGAGAAAATGTCTACTCACTATCTCATTTGCATACATTCACTAATTCTTTTTCACCCTGTAGTGTGAGAGGAAATTTTGTACAGTACCGTATTGTACTGTACTATCCCCCATAACAAATTCGCTTCACCTACCCAAATTTTCCCCTCGTCAGAGCGAGCGTTCCCCCCCCTAGTACTGTATCTTCTTCTATATACCATCTTGAACCAATTTCCTCTCTTCCTTGTACAGGTATTTCTTCTCATTTTATGTGCAAATTTGCTTATATGCGACATTAAAAATATTATAAATAATTAATATTGTGCGCTGTTCGCTAATATGCGATTTACCACAACCGCATTTCAAACAGTGTGCCAGATGTGTAGTTCCGCTGCCTGCCAACATGCGGCAGCCTACGCTCCCAGTCCAATGTTTACAGCCCTCTCGTGTGTTTACAGTCACAGCCAGTCCAGCCAGTTTACTTATTCATCAGGAGATCATCGTATTAAGTGTTAATGGGTGCTTTTTTACACTTTATTTACACCTTAGTATTACATATAGATTTTGAATGATAGACTTTTAGAACATGTTCATTTTATTAGTCAAATAAATGTGTTTTTCATTCAAAAAATGAAAGTTTTCGGGGGCCAAAACACCATTCCTTCCCTCACCTCGCACAAAACGAGAAATACCTGTACACCTTTCACCCTTCCTAATATCTAGTCCTCTACTCCACAAAAATGCTTCACCTCCATCTTTTTATTTCCTCCTTGGCCTCCCTCTACTCCTTCCTTCCACATCTACTTTGTAAACTTTCTTTACTAATATTTTCATTAATGTGTTCAACATGGCCGTATCATTTAACCCCTAGAGTGTGGCTGATGGCTATGACCGTCATTGCTATTTTCTAGCCCAAAAATTTCCTGGAGTACAGTATGAATTAATACTTTCTGGTGTAAATGACAAACATAAATAAAAGACAGATAGACACATAGATAGATAGAAACATTGACAAATAGATGGATAGATACATACATTGACAAAGAGATAAGATATAAATTAATACAGTATATTGCTTCTACAACACCAAACAGTACTTATAATATGAACTCGGTATCTACAGGATTTCTATCTATAGCATACAGTAAATATATCTATATACAGTATCTACTCACCTCTCTCTATATCCATATGTATAGAGGAAAATAAATCATATGTATATTAGTAAGCATAAATAAATATATACCTGTATTATTATATACTGTTAACAGTACAGTATATGGAAATGCATAGTTTGTACACCACTTTCATACTGTACTTACAACATACATACTACTTACCTTCATTGCAAATACTTATAGGCCTACAATATGTACAGTTGCCTCAAGGTATTCCTTTACCCCCTGTTTTGTGTCTGGTGTAGATGTGGCAGCAGAATAATATTCAAATTGTACAGTACTTATGAATGAGACAATCTCCCTAATGAACAATCCTGTACTGTATCAGATGTGATTCAAACGTGTCCAGCGTTGCCACATGTACCCCACAGCCACTACAGGGGTTAAAGAAATACCTTGAGGACACTGTACATACATTCATACCTGTATACACTATATTTAATATATTTACATTCACAATATATACTGTACTTATATACATAATACATATTTATATATACTACCCACACAAACTTACTATGTACAGTTAATTATAACCCTAAATATATTTATTGGTACCTATTATCACCTATTTAAATCTACCTACTTAAACACTACTAACTCTTACTTACACACTACTACTAACTCTTACTTACACACTACTACTAACTCCTACTCACATATTAATAACATCTACAGTATAAACACACATCATTTACAGTCCCCAACAAAACCTCACCTTGCACTACACCGAATACAAAGCCACTGATATAGTCTTTCAGAGTCAGTGAAGCAACAGAATCAGTTCATATTTGGTCCAGCAGAAGGTGGAGGAATGGGACTTGAGGATAAGCAGGCAATAAGGAAACAATGTTATCTGGATATTATACTGCTGTGCTTTACCTTTTGTGTATAGCATTGTGAGGTTGTGTGTGAATGTATTTCTATGTGCAAGTACTGTACCGTATGTGCCTTCTTTTCATTCCGTGATCCATATCTCATCACATTATATTTTTATTTTGTGATTGTAGTCTACTCCAGATATATATTGATATAGCAATTGCTTATCAAGTTTAATTAATGAAGCACACATAAAAGATTACTGTTATATGATTACCTTACTTAGACTGTCATGATAATGATGTTAATGATCATCAGTATAGCCACAAGGTGATGTAGCCTACATCTACTTACATCTACTATCCACACTAACACACTTTGAACACCTACTTATACACTACATACAACTACTTATACACTAACATTTACTTACAACTACAAATACATACTTTCAAACAAAATACACCTACTGTACTTTCACACAATATGCACCTACTAGCCATCCCCCACAGGACTAGAATAAAGATTGTTGTAGGATCTGGTCACTTTCTAGTGGATTTGATGAGATCTGCCCACATGGATTAAAAATCTGCGGGAGGTGTACTGAAACCGGAGGCTCTTTATTAACTTTTTTTTTCTCTCACTGCTGTGTGGACTGCCAGCACACAGGGGTGCATTATCCCTTTGCATGCAGCAGTGTAAACTCCCTCCCCCTTATGGTCCCTTCAGGGCTGGTCTCATGGAAGGTGCAGCCCCACTTGTAGCTCTTGTGGTAACATGGAATTGGGCCCACAGCACTGGCTGTGGGATCAAAGACCTTTCTCCCAATATCCTTGGCGATCGAAGGCCCCTAGACTCCCTGGTCCAGTAAACTCTGTCCCATCTTCCTGAGATGTGCTTTGGTTGCCCAGGCATATAAAGCCAACCCCTCCTTTACAGATATTTTAATTTGTTTTTTTCACTGCAACCAGAGCATACTGGGGATCTGTGGGGCAGGAAGCCATTCTGCCCTGGGAGAACATTAACAACAACAACAACTTATACAATACTAACTCCTACTTACATATTACATACACCTCCTATAAACCTGCTACCCAATGGGGCTGAATTTATTCATTATAAATTCCAGTCATCCTCCACAGGGCTAGCCACTAGAACAAAGATTGTTAAAGGATCTGGTCACTTCCTAGCTGGTGTATGGAGTTGCTCAGTACAGCGGCATCGTTGATGACGAAAAGTTGATTGTGAGGCTGCTTTCTGGGTGTGTGCACCTCTGCTTCCTAGTGGAACCCAGATGGACTAAATTATCTTCCATGTGAGAAGTACTGAAACCATAGGCTTTTTCCTTCCATTTTTTTTCTTTTTAAACAACAGCTGTGCACCACACCGGTGATGATAAATTTCCCATAGCATGCAGCAGTCATCCCTCCACTTTAATTAGTTCCTACAGGACTGATCTCATGGAAGGTGTGCCCCTACTTGTAGTTTCTGTGGTAATGTGGATTTGGGCCTATGCCCCACAGCACTGACTTATACACCACTTACCAGTACTACATACACCTACTCTCACATTAGTGATACCTACTAAAACACAATTAGAATCTACTTACACACTACTAACACCTATTTACACACTAGTAAAACCTAATGACACACTATTAACACCTAATTTCACACTACTATCTCCTAAGAACACCTACTTCCACACTTCTTACACCATCATACTACTTACACACTATTAACATCAACTTATGCATTACATCCATATTAAATTACTTAGAACTAGCATACTTACCCAAATTTATTATATATTATTAAACGAAATATCTACATCAACTTCCATACAACTTGCAATGACAATACTTACCAAAATGTACTGCACTTACAAATTACTTATATCTAATTAATCCATAAAAACACACAATATTGTACACTGTGAAATAATACTCAGAGTAAACCCCACTATCTACATGCATCTACTTACACTTACAATCTCATGATATATATGCCTACCAAACCTACTTACAAACCAAACTCTACATAAATCTACTTACATTTAATAATCTGGACGACTTCCTTGTGGTTGACTTTAGATACGAAATTTCCATTCACTTTGATGATGGAATCGCCCTTCTTGACTCCGGCCTGAGCTGCTGGACCTCCTGTGTATATAGTAGTACGGTACAGAATTAGTAGTAATAGAGATGAATGTGTAAGTGTATTTCGACACTAGCCTATGTATTAGTAATATTAATAATTATCATTATCATTAATATTAGGTACTGAATATTATTATTACTATTATTATTATTATCACTGCCATTTTTTTAATTTCAATATGACATATTCTACCTACCAGTATCTATATATTCTAACCATCATCACTCCCTTTCACAATCACTACTTTCTACCATCATCCATCCTACTACCACTATCCCACCACTCCATCACATACACCATAACCATCATCTAATACCATCACCATCAATCTATCACCACTAGCCTATTTATACTATTACTTGAATCACCACCATATACCGTATCAGTATTGCCACTATCTATCACACAATCTATCCTTATGCATCTATTACAGTCATCTGCCCCATGATCACAACTAGCCTATCTATAACACTACCAATGGGGGAAGCTTATAACAGTGTGGATAGAGAGAGAGGAATTAGGAACCACGAGGACCTAAGATTGGATCCATACCAAACATCTGGGGCTTTTCAAGGTGATGCGATAGTTCTCTCTGTTCTTCAATTATCCTGCCAATATTATTCATTACAGCACAAGGGGGGGGGGGGGGAGGGGGGGGATGAAACTTTCCCTTTGTGTATCAGGGAAAACAGAGGGTGGAGAGGTGGAGGTAGGTGTGGGGAGCTCTTGGGTGTAAGGGAGGGGATGGTGACAACATAGTCACACATTTAATAAGATGTGGAGATGGAATGGAAGCTAATTTTTACATCATATTGCAGAAGGGGAGAGAGGGTGATTGGTAGATGGTAATGGAGGTGGCCCTCCCTTCCTTGATAAGGTGTGGGTCAAGCCACCACCAACTGGATTGTGTAGTTCTTATTAGCTATGGACCATATACATCATCAAAAAGGTAGAACTACCAATCCTATGTTATTTATAGATCTCTCCATTGCAGCACTGGACTCTGAAACATTACATCACTGAGCTGCTTGAGAGCCCCATTGGGCTTTAGAGGTTAAATAAATAGTATTGGTATATGCTGTTATCCTAGTACAATACCAGAATGCAATAAGTGTCCTAGAAATAGCACACAAATAAGTGACTTTTGTTAGTCAATTGGATGAAAAATATACCCTAACTAACAGACAGGTGAAGGAATGAACTCCCATTCCACTCAACCATGTGCACACAAACTATTCAGTGTCATAAAAAAGGTACCGTACCATACTGAAAACTTGGAAATTGAAGTCTATTGTTACAGACATGCAGCATAAAAGGAAAATTGCTTTTGCAGAGAAATATGCTTCGTGACTGTAAATGAATGGAGTTTTGTTCTGTGTAATGATGTAAAAGTTGTCATAAACTGGCTTTGCACAAGTGAGTTGGAGTGGATTCCTGACTGACCAGGAGCAGTACTGATATTTGACTCATTGAAAACCTCTGGGCTATCATCAAAGACAAATTAAGAAACAAAGACATGTCTACAGTGGTCAAAATTAGGGGCTGCCCTTCTTTGTGCATCAAGTTATACCGTATTTCTCCAAGCACCCTCATGTATGTTGAACTATGTTCAATGTGGATTAGACACGAAAGAGATCAGCAAAGGTTGACTGTCAAGTGAAATATGAGTTCCAATTCTCCCTATCACCAGTGAACTATCCACCATAGGAATACTTTCCTATTCAACTGCTGTCTTTAGCCTCCTTGGCAGAGATTTGGCATTATTCTGGGCAGATGAATATTGGGCATGAGATTCATTAGTGTAAATATGAGAATACTGTCTGTAGGCCTTCTCCTTCTTGTTGACAGCAATAGAACATAGGATACATGATAAACCAAGAACTGCATTTGACAGAAAGAAAAAATAACAGAAAATATACCTCAGAACTCGAGAGGATTAATTCTGTGAATCACACAGCACACTCAGAGGGACCCCAGCCTCAAAAACAAAAATAACTACATGAAAATTATTGTTGACAGTACTGTACTGCCAAAGATCCTCTCAATTGGAAGCATTGTAATGCCACAAATACCATCTGCTTGTGAAGTCCAAATGTCTTACGGGAGCGAAAGGACAGGACATGGAAATAAGATTGTGATTGGAGGAACCCAATGGAGAAAAAGGTTCAACAGCATAAACAGAATGAAAGGTGAGCAATAATTCCAGAATATTGGTCTGATCTCCAAAGTGGTCTGAAGTACAGGTAAGGTGCTGAACTAACTACTTTAGGACATTGAGGAGAAAATAGATGTTCACTGGGTGGAACATTACCCTATCACCACAAAATTAGATGATATCTATCTATCATCATCAAAAATACTATATCTATAATTATTTCTATCACTATTATCAAACAGAATATCACCACTCACCATCTTTGACGTCCTGGACTATCACCGGACTCTCCCCCGACACCGTAAGTCCATAGCCTCTATCACCACGGTGTATCACCACTGTACGTAGACCACCTACACTTACACCACTGATAGGACTTACACCACTATTTGAACCACTTTGTACAGAGCTTGCACCACTGTTTAGAGCACTATCACAACTGTTTGAAGCACTTACACAACTGTTTGAAGCACTTACACAGCTTTTTAAAGCACTATCACCACTTAGAGGACTGTTTACACCACTATCACTGCTGTGTACACCATTATCTTCATTATTTATACCACTGTCACCTTTATTTTCATTATCTTCATCATTGTTTATGCCACTATCATTATCACCATTGTTTATATCAGTTACATGATTATCACCAACATTTTCACCACCACTATCACCACCGCCCGCAGCAGCAGTAGTAGTAGTACCACCAGTAGAAGTGGTGGTGTCACCACCACTATCACCAATTACACCGCCACCTCCACTGCTATCACCACCACTGTCAGTTACTGGATCCAACCTGAAAAACAGATAGATAAATAAATTGATGATGGATGATACAATAAAAAAAAAAAAAAAAAAAATATGAAAATAAATATAATAATACCGTAACCATAACATTTAAATATAAATGAAAATACATATATATATCTATCAATTAATCTACTGTATAGTTCTGACACCTATTTACTCCCCCCAAAGGGAATGGCCATGAGAGAAGTCTCCCAGTTCTCCCTGTTCCAACACTCCCTCCCTCTTTGCTTGGTCCATTCCTTCTACATTCCAGACACACTGTTCACTACTTATGTCTGTGTTTTCTTTTGCCTAGCAATCCTGATGACCTCATTCCTCCCATCAGAACAGTTTAATCTATTTGTCAGTTCCTTGTGTGCATTTGTCTTAGCTTTGTAAATTTCATTTTTTGCCCTTGGCTTTGCTGTCATATATGCATTCATATCACATCCTTTTCTCCATTTTTTTAAGAGTTGCTTTCTTTCATTAATTGCAACATTAACAATATTATCTCACCACCAATCATATACTGTACAGTGTACCTACTGTATAATATATACGGTATACTTAAAAATAATAATAATAATATATATATGTATATGCCTATACCAGTATCCCACTACATACACACACATACTGTATACATAAATTTAGTGTAAATATATAAAGGAAACGCACACAGATAAACCACATCCTCTCTTTCTCTCTTACACACACACACACATAGATATATTACACTGCCACAGTATACTGTAATACCTTGGTGCATACAGACATAATTTTTTTTGTGTGTGTAATATAGGGTACTGTACGGTACTGTACATGTTAGTGTACTGTATGTATGTATGCATGTATTGTAGTGTACATATGTATGTTAAGAAAGAGAGTGTGTCCATATAGCCTACTGGTATGTATGTACACTATATAGATCTAGGGATGTACAGTACCAATACTGTACCAATTGTTTTACCAATACTTCAAGGAAATGGAGTTTTGAAACAATTTACTGACATGATAAGCCTACCTATAGAAGTGGCCAGTATACAGGTACAGTCATTACCCCTACTAAGTGAGTTCCAATTGAGTGATTCACCTACAATGAGACACCCTGGATTTGCTAACCCCTGAAACCTTCTACGTAAGTTATACCGTACTCAGAAAATGCAACCCTGGCTTGCATTTGTGACATTAATGGTGACATTGATGTGGTGGTGTGGCAAGTCCTGGGACAAGTGGTGAGGCAAGGACTCTTTAAGTGCCTCTCCCAGACTCAGAACAACTAACTATCAAGACCATCAGACCTATTGTTTACTGCAATTAAGGTGAGAAACCCTCTTCTCATTAATTTCCTTATACTGTAATATGTTTTAAATATGTCCTTATTTTGTCTCTATCACATTATTAAGTGCGGTACCGGTACTGTACTGCACAGTACAGTACATAAGTATCACCATTACCTACAAATCTATCTACAACCCCATTACATTCAAGAAAAAAGTTGAGTTATTGATATTAGATACTGTATGAAACTTTATATAATATCAAGTTAATATAGGCTACGGTACCCGGTACCATCACCATACAATATTGAGTCCAGTAGGTGTCAAAGCAACAGGTGTAATGTCAGTAGGAATCATACCAGACTAATGATATGAAATTTATTAGTCAATTAGCCTATAACCACATTATTGTGTGTCCGAAACTTCATGAAAAGTGGTAAAACACTTACCGGTACTAACTACTGTACTGTATACATAGATAAACATCTTAAATAGGGGTGATTTTTGGGAACTAGCCTAAATCTTCCTTAGCCAACATTTTTTAGGCATGTATCAGATCAGTTTTAATTTATTATGCAAAAATATAGACAATATCTGTCAGAATGAAGGATATACATAATGTATATTACAAAGAAGTGACTACTAAATGTTAAGGCATATGGCTGGATTTAGGTGGGAGTAGAGGATGTCAAGTGAGGTGTTGGTGATGGAGCTCAATGAGAAGGTGAGGCAGAGAAGACTAGGATGGTTTGGCAATGTGAAGAGAAGAGATGTGAATCTTGTGAGAATGATGGAGGAAATGTAAGTAGAGGAATGTAGACTCCAAGGAACACCAAGGAAAACTTGGCAGAGTTGTGTCAGGCAAGACATTGAAAAGTTGGATATATGAGGATTTTGTGATGAACATAGAGCAGAGGAAGAGAGTTAATAATAAATATCCAACCCCGATAAAATGGGGAAGGAAGGAATCAAAATGACAATGATGACAATTTCAATATAGGACTACCCCCGGTACGTATGTATTTTAGTATATACTATACGGTATATGCACGTACAGTTGAGCAAGTAGAAAGTGCAAGAAAAATCTGTCTGTTTATGGCAATGTCTGGCAGTTGTTTGTGGTAAGCCCTCTTATCTTTATGAATAAATCACCGAGAACTCAAGAGTCAATGTAAGGTGGAACATGATTGGCTGAACTTTGAATAGTGGTAAAGATGTTGCCGTATAGTGTCATATTTTTCTTGCATTTTCTACTTGCTTAACTGTACAGATACACAAACAAAGCCAATGTATAATTACGGTACCGATACATATATTAATACTGCATAATTATGAAAAGCTGAAAACATATGAACAGTATACAGTAATACATAGCCGATATGGATAGTATGGTACTCACTTGTCATCCATCGTGTCGACGCATAACTCAGTCTGTTTGGTGGTGCAATTCCTGTTATCTTGTTAGTTTGTTATTAGGAACACTGTGAGGAAGGAAAGTGTTCATCTATCAGTACAACTATCCAGATATCAGTACAGCTAACCTATCCAGTTATCATTAAAGCTAGATCCCCTATCCACAGACTGTGTAAGTTCATGTACAGTATCTCATTTTCCAGTTATGATAATGTATTATTACATTTTTAATCCTGATGGGCATACTGTACTTGGTTATTTCTTCAGTTAGGTTATGTACCTCTTTATCAGTAAAATTATTTAGTTATTAGTAAAGCTTTTCAGTTATCACAGTCAATTAATTTACCAGTCCGGTTTTCAGTAAAATTATTCAATACTTCCATATATATTCAGATACCGGTATAAATAATCCACTTATCAGCTTAGTTACTGACATAATTATCAGATGATTTTTCAATTGTCAGTTCACTTATCTGCACAGATATCACTTCAATTATCCAGTTAGAACAGATGGAATACCGGTATAACTTCAATTATCTTCATATTTGAAGTTCAGTTAATATGTCATAATATCACAACAATAATTCAGATATCTAGCTTTATTTGTTCAATTTACAACATTCTTTTCTTCAGTTATCAGTTTATAAATCCAGTTATCATCAATCCAATTAGGATAGGCCTATCCACTTAGGGCTTTATTCATTCAGTTATGCACATTACTTTTTCCATTCATCACTCCAATTTTCCAGGTAGGCTATAGCCTATGTAATCATCCACATTTAACATGCATTTTCTTTGTAATCATCACATTAATCCATTAATTATCCAGTAGTCAATAAACCATCCAGGTAGTTATCCAGTTATCAATATAAATAAATTAAAACTTACATTCACCAACATATTTATATATAGTCTACAGGTATCTACCGGTAATTAAATTACTGTAGTTTGACAGGTAGGCAAATGTCATAAAGAAAAGAAAATAATAGTGGATATCTATAACCATAATAAAAATAACTGGTGTGCTCCAGATTCCTCCAACTTGTGCTGCTAGGGAACATTAATGTACTGCACAAGGAAACAAACATACTGGTATCAGTTTATGTAACTGAACATAGGCTAATGGACATAACACAGGAACTAATAACAATAACAATGATACTGCATTATAAAAGGAGAGAGAAATCAGTAGTGTTTTTGAGAGAATGGATTCAGAATGGATACTCGGATATATTTCTATACGGTATTCATCTATTATTATGATTCCTATTCCTTTATAATCCTGCTAAACTCATAATTGAATAAGTTAAGACTGTCAAGCAACTCAAATATATATGTAGCCATCCACATCCCACAAACAAGGAAGGAATTAAACCATAAATGATGTGAGAAATAATGAGATAATTGTAAAAGCAACACACCCATCCTTATACTGTACTTCACACACAATAATCCACACATAATTACTGGTATTAACATACCACACAGCATCTGTACTCTATTACACTTATTTTGTTTATAAATAACTTTGGGGAAAACAATAGCAGTAATAACAAAAATATTACAAACAAAATAATGTGCAATTAACATAATGTAGTCATCAGAAGCACAGGAATTCCATGAGGTAACTTAGTTGTACTATACATTATTTTCTACAACTGATGGTTCAGATTTTAGATGTGGCACCTGTTCATTCCTGTCAGCTGAGTAACCTTGTTTGACCCCACTCACTGCAATCACATTGGCAACCCATGATAAACATGAAACATTTTTAAGATCAATCAAATACAGAAGGATGATGAAGACTTTTATGATTATCATGGGAAGTCAGTGAGATCACAGTGAGCTAACTATGGATGTTTTTTTTTTTACCTTCTCCATAATAGTGTGTGTGAATATCAGGATCCCCTTTATCTACATTACTTCTATAGGAAACTAGTACAGATAAAACACATCCTGGCATACACACACACACTTCCTAAATACTGTATAAATATAGTGTATAGGAAATGTAGCGATAATAATGTGGTCACACATTTCATAAAGTTCTGAGTTTAATTCATACCCAATAAAATGCCAAACAGATTTAGTTTTTGTGTCAAAACAATAATAATAATACCCTGATAATATATTTTAACAAACAGTGAGGTAGCTACAAAAAGGAAAGTGAAAAAAAAATGTAGTTTGTTGACAGGCAGACAGTAAAATATGATTACTGTTTGCTTGTCAACAAACTATAACTTTTGCTCACTTTCCTTCCTGTTGTAGCTAGCTCACAAGTAGCGAAAGTACCAGATTCATATATCCGCAACGGTATATCTGCATAAGAGTTTGCATGGCAAACATTTACAATTTGTGTATATTTCACAAGGGGACAATGTAATATGCTGATGTGTAATGAATTTAAGAGGAGATTGCACTTATTTTTGGCATAATAGCATATAGAAATATTCAGCTCTACAGTGCCTAAATCCAGTGTTTTCCTGCCATTGTAAACATTGGATAGTCCCAGTAGTCTGCCCAGGTTAGGTCCCGGTAGTCTGCCTTAGTCCTGGTTTGGTTTGGTTAGGTCAGGGTAAAAAAGTAATTTCCTCACAATATCATGGGCAACAGTCAATAGAACAAGTAAAAATATGCATGAAAATGTATAAAATGTGGGAACAATCCAGGTGGACCTCTTATGCAGAATTACCCACAAAAGTTATGTGCACACTTAGGACTAACTCACTGTGTCTTTGTAAGTTTATATCACACTAATATCAACGCACATGTAAGCTAAAATACAGTACAAAATAAATTAACATACACAATGCGAATCTATGTAACTTATTAGCCTAAGTTACGTCTTTTACACTCAAACACACACATACGAATGTTAAAATAAATAACCACACACAAAACATACATGTACACCAGAATAATGGTACATAACTAAACACATGTAAGTCAAAATAGCGTACATAAGACCCATTATTATTGATGTGCGTCTAATAATATGAAACACTTGAGATGCTGAGAGGAGGAGGTCATAATGCAGGACAGTAGACTAGTGATGGTAGGGGAAAACTATCACTTATATTTATCTCATTATCCAGTTATTTTATCCATTTATCAGCTATATGGTTAGTGCAGTAAATGCCTCAATTATCCCTATATTAAACACACACCAGTTGACGTCTATTCGCGTCAAAATAAAGTCACAAATACACACATATTGACACATTTTCACACAAGACGCAGGTTTGGGTGAGTAATGGAGGGAGGAGTCACCATTTACGGAGCTATTTATCCCGTTATTTATTCATTTTCAAGGATAAAATCCGTGCAATCCGTTTCCGAACATCACTTTAACGCACATACACCGGTTGACGCGGATAAGAGTCCTAAAAGAAGCTAATAAAATAACATTATAACACATTTTTCACACACACCAAGATGAGTCCTGTAGGGAGTTGCCATTTATATTCAACTCATTTATCCAGTTATTAATCCATTTATCAAGGACAATAACCACTCGGTAAATGCCCCACACATCCCCCTCACACACACACACCACCTGACGCGGATACGAGTCCCGGAAACGGCTGAAAATGTAAAATAAATGAAAGTGAATGGACCTATGACAACAACATGGCCGCGATACGACCAATGGACATGTATATTATTCCTCCGCCTTACAAACTAGATCCCTAAACATTGTCCTATTTTAACATCTTGTAGGATATTTGTTATGTGGTTTATGTGTGTTATTTATGGGGTTTATGTGGGAAATTTTATGTTTTCTAAAGCCAATCTTAATAAGTATGTGATCTATAAGCATTGCATACGTCTGATTACTCTATAATTCACATATACATTGACTCATTAATTAAACATTTTGCACAATGTTTATGGTGTATATTAGTGGTGCTTTACATTTTAAGCGTAAACTTTAACGAGTAATTGTGCATTCTATACCTGTTTACGTGATTAGAGTGTAATTTGCATATACTAAATAAACAGTGCCTCCTTTTGACAACTAATGGAATGGTGTTCATTGAAGTAAGATATACAACAGCAGCAGTATTTAGGCGAGATTAATTAAAAATGTTTACGGACAGTTTCCGACCTTTGGCTTATGCTAACATTTACATGTTTCCATGTAGAGGAATTTACAGGAACATTTTTGATTAAGCACTTTACAAGAAATTTATCAAATTGTATTTTTTGGCTAGTTTACATTTCTAGATAGATTTCAGTATATAATATACTGATGAGAATTATATAGGTGTAATGATTTTTTCATCAGATAATTCAATCATATATAGTTGTATTTAGGCTTGTATCAACTAAGTGCATAAAATATTTTAGGCATTTGTTATTTTCGTATCCTTATGAATAATTGATAATTATATAGGCTACTGCAGATAATTACTTATTAAATTTATCTAATATATATTATTAATCTATCTTGTTTTATTTTTGTTTTCCGACTATTGTATTTTTTCATTATTCAAGCAATTTTTCATATAATGTTTTCAAGTGATTTGCTTACACAGCACGCACCGCTCACGTATTTCAATATTTGTCAATATATCTGTTCTTTGGACTATACACACACTTAATTCTCGGCATACATTTTTGCATGCATTTGTTTTTGATGGCCATGATATGTTATTTGAATGTCATGGATGTGTTGTATATTATGCCAAGTATTTTGCATGTGTGTGTAAACACAATATATATTAAAAAAATAAATAATATTATTTAAAAAAAAAATAATAATAATAATTATTAAAAAACGACGGTGGCGGCGGCGGCGGCGGTGAAGGGGCGGCGGCAACGGGGCGGCAGCGAAGGTGGGGCGGCAACGGCGGTGGCGGCGGCGGGGAGGCGGCGGCGGCGGTACGGCGGCGACGACGACGACGAAAAAAAAAAAAAAAAAAACATAATAAAAAAAAAATATATATATATATATATATAAAATAAAAAACTAATTATTAAAAAACGACGGCGGCGGCGTTGGCGGCGGCGGCGGCGGCGGCGGCGGTGGTAGCGGGGCGGCGGCGGCGGCGGCGGGGCAGCGGCGGCGGTGGCGGCGACAATGACAAAAAAAAAATAATAATAATAATAAAAAAAAAAAAAAAAAACGACGGCGGCGGCGTTGGAGGCGGCGGCGGAGCGGCAGTGGCGGCGGCGGGGGCGGCGGGGTGGCGGTGAGGCGGCAGCGGCGGCGGGGCGGGGGCGGCGGTGGGGTGGCGGCGGCGACGACGACGACAACGACGACGAAAAAAAATAATAAATAAAAAATAATAATAATAATAATAATAATAATAAAAAAGTTAATTATTACAAAAAAAAATTAATGAACAAAAAAAATATATATATATTTAAAAATAAATATATATTATTGAAAAAAAAATATTAAAAAACGACGGAGGCGACGTTAGCAGCAGCGGCGGCGGCGGGGCGGCGGTGGTGGCGGCGGTGGCGGCAGGGCGGTTGCAGCGGCGGCGGCGGGGCAGCGGCGGCGGCGACAACGACAAAAAAAAAAAAATAATAATAATTAATGAAAAAAAAAAAAAGTTAATTATTAAAAATAATAATAATAATATATATATATATATATATATATATATATATATATATATATATATATATATATATATATATATATATATATATATATATATATATATATATATATATATATATATATATATATATATATATATATATATATATATATATATATATATATATATATATATTAATATATATATATATTATTATTAAAAAAAAAAATAAATAAAAAATAATTATAAAAAAACTACGGCGGCGGCGGCGGCAGGGCGGCAGCGGGGCGGCGGCGGGGCAGCGGCTGCGGTAGCGGCGGCGGCGGGACGGCGGCGGCGGGGCGGCGGCGGCGGCGGCGACGATAACGACGACAAAAATAAAATAAAAAATAAAATAATAAAAAAAAAAGTTAATTATTAGAAAAAAAAATAATATATATATTATTAAAAAAAGTAAAAAAAAACTAATTATTAAAAAACAACGGCGGCGGCGACGGGGTGGCAGCGGAGGTGGGGCGGCGGGGCGGCGGCGGAGGTGGCGGCGGCGGGGAGGCGGCGGCGTCGGCGGCGGGGCGTCGGCGACGACGACGACGACGACGAAAAAAAATTAATAAATAAACACATAATAATATATATATATATATATATTAAAATATATATATATATATTATTTAAAAACAAAATAAAAAACTAATTATTATAAAATAATAATAATAAAAAAATTATAAAAAGTTAATTATTACAAAAAAATTAATTTACAAAAAAATATATATATATTTAAAAATAAATATATATTATTGAAAAAAATAATATATTAAAAAACGACGGCGGCAGCGTTGGAGGCGGAAAGCGGCAGCGGGGCAGCAGTGGCGGCGGCGGTGGCCCCGGCGGTGGCGGCAGGGCGGCGGTGGCGGCAGGGCGGCGTTGGCGGCGGCGGCGGGGAAATAGCGGCGGCGGGGCAGTGGAGGCGGCGGCGGCGGCGGTGGGGCGGCGGCGACGACGACGATGACGATAAACAATTAATAAATAAAAAAATAATAATAATAATAATAAAAAAAAGAGTTAATTATTACAAAAAAAAAATAATTAAAAAAAAAAAATATATATATTTAAAAATAAATATATATTATTGAAAAAAAAATAATAATTATTAAAAAACGACGGTGGCGGCGTTGGCGGCGGTGGCGGCGGCGGGGCGGCGGTGCCGGCGGTGACGGCGGCGGGGCGGCGGCAGTGGCGGGGCGGCGGCGGCGGGGCGGCGGCGGCGGCGGGGCGGCAGCGGCGGCGGCGGCGGCGGGGGCGAAAAAAAAATAATAATAAATAAAAAGAAATTAAAAAAGGTTAATTATTACAACAACAAAAAATAATAATAAAAAAAATATATATACGGTATATTAAAAAATATATATATATATATTATTTAAAAACAAAATAAAAAACTAATTATTAAAAAAAGACGGCGGCGGCGGTGGCGGCGGCGGTGGCGGGGCGGCTGCGGCGGCGGTGGTGGCGGGGCGGCGGCGGCGGCGGTGGGGAGGCGGCGGCGGCGGGTAGGCGGCGGCGGCGGGGAGGCGGCGGCGGCGGCGGCGGCGGCGACGACGACGACGACGAAAAAAAAACAAAAAAAAAACAATAATAATAAAAAAATATATATATATATATATATATATATTATTTAAAAACAAAATAAAAGAAACTAATTATTAAAAAACGACGGTGGCGGCGGCGGCGGCGGGGCGGCGGCGGCGGCGGAAAGAAAAACAAAGTTACACATTATAATTCAAAGGATGGAGAAAGATGCATGTCATAAATTGCAATGTATTGAAAGATCACATCTGTTTAATAGGGTTACATAGTTATAGCTGAATTGCAAACAAATATATTATTCGACATGATGGAAATTCGTTCTTGAAATGTCCTTCTTGGTTCATATTATATTCAAGTGCCTCTCTTCTAATACAATAAATAGTTTTTGCTTCTTGATTTCTGTCTTTTCTCACCACTAGCCTATCCTAATTGCAATTCCTCCCTATATATATTGTTAATCACATCACCTTCCGTATTGCACAAGTTGATGACATATGATGGAGGCCAAGCTGTTGTTAATGATGCAACACTTATATTAATGCCTCTCAAGTGTTGTAACATATATATATATATATATATATATATAATATTATATACTGGTGAAAGGTAATATAGCAATAGTGTTATTATCTTATAAGTTAATATTGACCACAAGAAGGATTCAATGATTATTTTACAACATATTGAACCGAATACAGAAAATGTAAGACCTGCTATATTGTACGTATAACTATAATACAATACTATTATTATTATTATTATTATTATTATTATTATTATTATAGGTTGTTGTTGTTTGGTTAAACAGCAGTACCCCTATAAGTAAAAGGTGTGTGTGTGTGTTGGACTGTTTTGGAGTGTGTGTGACTGTGTGTTGGTCAGTCAGCAAGAAATAAAGGTGCTTATCTTTCAACTCTCTCTCTCTCTCTCTCTCTCTCTCTCTCTCTCTCTCTCTCTCTCTCTCTCCAGACAAATATATAATGGATTGTACGTAATATTTACCGGTATTCACGTCTTGTCCTTTCCTTCTCCTTTTATCTCCTTCATTCTCTTTTCTTCCCTTAATCCTCCTCTCTTCTCTTCTCTTCTCTTCCCTTAACTCTCTCTCCTCGTTTACTTTTTCCCTTTTTTTGCTCAAATTATCTTCTACACTATAATTATACAGTTTGAAAACTATAATTCTTACCCCAGCTCCCTTTCTCCCTCACCATTTCTTTCTTTTCTTTCTCCCTCCAGTCCACAGTTCACAATGATTATATACAATACTTCAGCTGCATCTTCACGTATAGACATAGCTGCATTACCTACCCCCCCCCCCCCTCTCCCTCTCTCTCTCCCTCCACTCTCTCTCTCTCTCTCTCTCTCGGTCAACGCCATCACTGCTCACACCTGCTGCTGCCTGTGAGTGAGCCAAAGCCAGTCCACTTCACGAACGCTTTCGGACGAGTGCATAACAACACCACCAGCTCTGAGCCTCTGACAAGCGCCTTTCAAACACTCTTTTAGTTTCCTCCTTCCCCTATAGCTGTTGGTCCGTTTAATAAATTAGGCTTCCTACGTCCTCGAGCCTGTTATTAGAGAAGCTAAGGGAAGCATTATTATTTTGACCAGAGAACGGAGGACGGAGAAGGAAGGAAATAATAACGTAGGTGCTATAGGCTAATTGTGAAATTATTATACTATGTATATACGCCACGTCTTGACTCACGCTTTCTCCCTGAGCTCAATACTGCCATAACAACAACAGCAACAACAAAAACATCTCCGCTACAAACCACACACACACACACCTATTGCTTTGTGCTAGATATATTCAGAGGGAAGGCGAACATCATCATACAAGCACCACCTGCCTAGCTCCTACATCCTCCATCTATTATCCTTCGTTCTCGCGACATAAAAATGCGCCCAACAGATTCACTTAATTGTTGTGTCTTGGAAAACCTCATATTCATACACACGCTCTTGTTTTTGAGGGTTTACAACATATGATAGAAAATGTAAGACTACGTAACTGACATCAACATTATATTTAGGTTTGTTGTTTTGCAAAATCACCGAGTCACTTGGAAGACTATATATTTACTGCAGTATGTACGTACTTCCAGAATAATTTAATGACCTCTCTTCCAATTAAGCCTGTGTAAGAATTCCTATGGCCAACCGTACTGTACATCATAGAGAAATTAATATGTATCATGCACTCTATCACACCTTCCTGTCCTCCTATATCGTATATGGAATGGATAACAACAGTGAACATGAATGGAACACATCTGACCCGGAAATTGAGAAACTAGGATGAAGGTGGTAGTGTAATAAAGCCTCGAGTGACGTAAACATCTGCTGATTGTATGTTAGATGTGTGTGTGCAAGGAGCTATAGATTCCCACGGACGGATATGGACAGATATTTCCTGGCATAGTTTTTTGGAGGAATCAATAGCTTTTACTTAAGGGGGAGTGGGAGTAGGGGACAGGCTTGGAGGGTTTTGGGGGGTGCGAGAGTAGGGGGACAGGCTTGGGAGGGGGATAGAGGGGGTGCAGGAATAGGGGACAGGCTTTCTCCCCCCCCCCCCCCCACGCCTGTCCCCCTGTTCCCACACCTCCTTAACAACAATCAATCATTTACCACACTTTAAAAAAAGTCCGTGCTTATTTCTCAGTTTGTGCAAAGGTGTGTTTTCGATGGTACCGTAAACATATATAGAACCTTGGTAACTACAGTAGAAAAATTGAAAAATAAAAAATGTGACACTGAAGACATCAAATAATTAAAATTAGGGCGAGTCGATGGCTTACAACACCGGAAATGTGACATCAGAGAAACATACCGCGTCTTATCAATAATATCCCACCACTAGGAAACATGACTTAACAATGACATCAGTGAATGAACACATTTTACTGACAGGTTGAGATATAGAAAAAAAAAAAAAAGCCAAATCTGAACATACCATACTTAGGGCCAATTTTGGAAGGTGGAAATATGACATTGTGTTGTGTTGTGTTGACATAATAGTTACATTGAACAGAGCTGCAATATTAATGTGTTTCAATAACGTTCCTTTAATTAAGGGGGTACTTCGCTTTTGGTACATTGGAGTGCCTTGATTCCTCCAAACTATGCCAGGAAACAGGACCATAGGAACAAATATAATGGTGTTCTGTTGCTTGGAATAGTTTGGAGGAATTTTTGGAACATTTTTGATGAAGTTGTTAACCCTGTTTTCTAAAGCGTCATAAGATATCGGTCGGTGACATAATTATTTTATCCTGCGATGGGCAAGTGTTGAACTCACAAAAAAAAAAAAAAAAAAAAAAAAAAATATTCACATCAGTCACAAATCTCACCCGCTCCCCCAACATACACATTCACAAACTTCAATACATACACTCACAGTCACAAACCTCAACACACAAACCAACAAACACAATAAAGTAACGAATTTCAACACACAAACAAATAAACACATACAATAAAGTAACAAATTTCAACACACACACAAAAAAACAAACAAAAACAATAAAGTCAAAAATTTCAACACAAACAAACAAACACATACAATAAAGTAACAAATTTCGACACACAGATAACAAACCTCAACACACACAAACTTAGGCCATACATGCAGGGTGTGGTGTAGTGGTGGTGGTTGAGTAAGATTGGAGTTGCACCATTATACCGAGTAACCATTCACCAACATCAAACGCACACACACACACAACACAACACTCAAACCTTCGTACTATACAGAGAAAGAAACCAATCACCAACTTCAACACAACACAACACAACACAACACAACACATCCACACACACACACACACACACAGACAGACAAACCTTCGTACAATACCGAGAAACCATTCACCAACATCAACAACACACACACACCTATAGGCAAACCTTCGTGCTATCAGTCATGGCAGCCAGTGAAGATAAGATAGCAATGCCGCTGCTGCTGATGACGAAAGGAGAGAGGGACCTAGAGAGCAGCACCTATAACAACAGTGTGCCTTTGTGACCAGTGAGGGTATCAAGGTATTCGACACGAGTGAGTGAGTGAGTGAGGCCAAACAACAACAACACCACCACCACCACCAGCAAAAGAAAAAGAAGGAAAAGTACCATTGTTGTTGTTGTTGTTGTGTTGTTGTTGTTGTGTTGTTGTTGTTGAAGGGTGAGAAGACTGACTGGTAATAAGACCTGCTAGAAAACATCATGATAAGCCTAGGAACCCTCAAGGTGATCGGGATTATAGCGGCTTCCATCGCTACGGTAAGTCTTATTGTTCTTATAATTAGTAGTAATATTTCCGCATTTGTATCATTATTTTATCACTTATACAGGGGTCAATTTCTCTCATCTTTTTTTATATTATTATTTATTGTGTCTGTTGGTTTCTTTCAGAATGTCAATTTCTCGCTATGTTATTTTTTTTATTTTTTTTTGACGAAGCATCTTTTTCAAACCACTCAGCATCCAGATTCACCAACTAGACCAGGCAGGGTTGTCAAACAGTCGGCCTGCCTTAGTAGTAGGTTTATAACTTTTCACGTAAACACAAGCTAGTGTGGATAAAATTTACCTTTCTTGTTATTATTTTCATTATTATTATTATCATTAATCCATTATTATTATTATATTACTTCCTTAATTATTTTAGTTATTTTATCAAGTAATTTGTTTCGTTGTGATGCTGTTTTGTGCCGCTCTAAACTGATCACATCGACTGAGAAAAAGGGTGCATGTGGAAAGACTTCACAGGTCAGTTTTGTAAAGCCATAATATTCATTGCTGATTTATAAGTTTATGTTCACGTCGTATCTGCCAAGGTGGTTGTGTTCGATGCAATGTTGTGTAGTTACGATGGAATATTTCAGTGCTGTAAACTGTATGTACAGTACATTACCAAACTTTAATAGTATCAAAATCTGATATGTTTTGTACCCTATAGTTTAGACTTTATAGGAATCAGTAACCTTCCAACATGCCTGCAAGAGAAGATGATTCCATTAATATTCATAGACGTAACTGTATTAAAGTTCATTTGCTTATCCAACGGTGTGTGTGTGTGTGTGTGTGTGTCCATCAATTACCGTAAAAAGGAAAAATGTTGCGAAATGGTAATGTAAAAAAATAAATAAATTGTTCGGGGATCAATTTACTGTAAAGAAAAAAAAAATATTGGTAGCTATTTATTTATCAATGTAAATAGAATATGTGTGTTTGTGGCGATATTTTTTGTCTGCCTTTAATTAATTGTCCTGTAATGAATAATGGGTGATAATGGGTGAGTAAATATCATGAACATTAGTGAGTGAGTGAGTTTGTCAATGTCTATTATCAGTTATTAACAATAGAGGAGTGAAGTGTGATTGTGGTTATCTGTGGTTATCGACTATATGTTACACCTATACTGTTACATCTATACTGTTACATCTATCTGTTAAACCTATACTGTTATATCTATACTGTTACACATCTATCTGTTACACCTACTCTCTCTCTCTCTCTCTCTCTCTCTCTCTCTCTCTCTCTCTCTCTCTCTCTCTCTCTCTCTCTCTCCTACACACACACCTTGAGAACATGTTTCCTGCAACCGTGGTGGTGATAAATATGTAACAAACATCTTACCGTTTGCAATGTGTCTCCAAAACACATCCATAATGTTGTCATGCATGTAGAGTCAATAAAGTCTACAGTCACCACCATCATATAAGACTGTTGACATTAATTCTCTGCATGACAGTTTTTACGGTTCTGAATCACTGACAAAAAAAAAAAAAAAAAAGTCGCTGACAATAATATCTATAGTCACAAATACCAGCTCATTTGTCCATATCACATGTAATTATAAATCCCCGTCGTTGGAAAGTTATGATTAGTCATTCAATCAGCTTTTATCATTATTCATATTTTGTTGTTAATCTGGACAAACGCCAGACGATTTTTATTCTAATTTTATTCCGATACAAACAATATATCTACCACCCACTCCCTCCTTCCCTCTCTATACACCATGCATCCACTCCCTCCCTCCCTCTCTATACACCACCCACTCCCTCCCTCCCTCTCTACCACATTCTCACTCCCTCCCATGGAGCTCCATGCTCCCTCCCTCCCTCTGTACCACCCATGGAGCTAGAATAGGAGGAGACGACCCGCGGTCAGAAAAGTGAGGTCAGGTCAGCCATATTGGTATTGGCAAGAAGCTCGCCAGCCGCTCCTTAATTATTAATCTGGCCATGACTTATGTCACCCTAAAGGTGATTAATTCATACATTCTGCAGACAATGAAATATATTGTCACTAAACAGTTTGGGTGAACACTACCACTATCTTCAGTGGTCAGGACAGAGTGAAGAAATAACATATTATACAGTAAAACAGTTCCTTTTTATGCAGTTATCAAAGTATGTCATGTGTATGTCTATGCGTGTGTGTGTGTGTGTGTGTGTGTGTGTGTGCGTGTGCTTGTGTATGTGTGTGTACAATCTGGGTGTGGTAAAATATGTTGACGTGTGAGGGAGGGTCACCAAACAAATTAATAAACGGCTGTGTTTGTGTGTTACTTGGGGAGGGACCGATTTATCAATTAGGAAGTTCATTAAAGGATTACGTTTGCGAGACCCATCACCAACCCATCACTAAGGTTGAAAATGTCATGGTTTTGAATATACAACAATAATTCAGTTATTTTTCTTTTTCCGACTTCATGATATTTACAATATAAGAGTTGGCATCCTTCTCAGTGTAACTGTAATTGGCATTACATGTATCATTAAATATTGCATTATTCATTTTGCCTCTCTAGTTAGGATGATCGGTTACTTGGCCATGCCTATTATTCCAAGGAAATGCATACCATTGGATTCTGTTCCAATTTTAAGTGTGTCAAGCAAGTGTGTTAGAAATATTAAAAATAATGTTTCTCTTTAGGTAATCAATGACTCTGTTCTGAAAAGTAGGATATTATCTGATTCTGTTAATATAGAGCCAGAGGAATACATGTATATTCCAAGTTAGTCTCACCTCTCAAAGTGTACAAATAAGATAGTTTTAAATATAGCAGGATTTGATATATATAAGTTAATGAAGTCCTTGTATTGTGAACCATACATTGTTGCCCTAAACTCAGACAAGACTGATAAACATATTCTTTCCTTGGTAAAACTTAAAGACAGAGTAAACTTGGTGTATCCATCTGATGATGTAATTGATATATGTATCATATCAGACAAACTGTTTAGGGAAAGAGGGTCCAGCACCACTTTGGAGAGGGTAGATTGTAGCAAAATAATAATATCAGTGTTAATATATTATGCCCACAAATACATATTTTCTACTTTAGCTGGCCACATGTACGACTGAAAATCACTTGAATTAGTTAATTAAGGCAGTTGCTGAATCATATTTGCAGGTGAAATATGTATATAAGGCCAAACAAATTACTAAGAAGTTGGCATCCAAAGTGAAAGTAAAGAGTTGACAAATATTTACAAAACTTATACATTTCAGTGGCCAATTTGGTATAGAGTGATAGGTCAGTAATTTATAACTTTCTATTTATATTATTGAAAGATGTGTGAATTGTATGTTATTAATTAAAGAATACGAAATACATGTCATACCGTAATTAAAAATGAATAAACATGGTGAGGAATATGGGTAAACTGTATGGGTACTATGAGTGGTCAGCCTTTCTTGCCAATACTAGGCGTTGGCTTCTGAGGACCTGACTGGCTTCACTCCACTGAGACCCAAATGAACGCGCGGGCCGCCTCCTCCTTTTCTAGCTCCATGGTACCACCTCACTCCCTCCCTCTGTACCACCCACTCCCTCCCTCTCTACCACCCACGACTGACCACAAGAGAACCATCACCCATTCATTTACTGCTGCTACTACTACATTCACAAACATGTCGTCTCTACTGGGAAATTAATATGCATCTGCTGGGGGCAATAATCTCTGTATATACGATGTTCTGAGACGACTATATACTGTTTTTTTATAAGGGAACAACAAGGAAGATCCAATAATAAACAGTACTCTGTGTATACGATGTTCTGAGACTACTATATACTGTTTTTTTTTATAAGGGAACAACAAGGAAGATCCAATAATAAACAGTACTCTGTGTATACGATGTTCTGAGACGACTATATACTGTTTTTTTATAAGGGAACAACAAGGAAGATCCAATAATAAACAGTACTCTGTGTATACGATGTTCTGAGACGACTATATACTGTTTTTTTTTTATACGAGAACAACAAGGAAGATGATCCAATAATAAACAGTACAGTTGTCTGCTTTTTGTTACACTGGTTGGAGCTCTTCGATTCCTCCAATTAAAGTATGCCAGGAAACAAACTGGACCAGAATAGTAAAAATAATGGTGCATCTCTTGTTTGGAATAGCAAAAATAATGGTGCATCTCATGTTTGGAATAGTCTGATGGAGTATTCAGTTGCTCCAGAATTATTAACACAAAACTTCCTCCTTCATTAATTAAAAGAGGAACGAACACCTTATTGTGGGCGAGTTGAAGAGTTGCTGAGGCTTTCAATTTAAGCCAAGAAACACACAAAAAAAACACTATACCATTAATTAGACCAATAACGTGAAAGACACAACAGGGTTTACTTATTATTTTTTTTTTTTTTACATCTTTGGACTTTTAAATGATGTCACACATTTTACTATTTTTCATTATCCTTTCAACTGACATTCATTCATTTGGCCCTGAGGCGAGGGACAGTTCTGGTGGTAGAAGTGTGTGTGTGAGAGAGAGAGAGAGAGAGAGAGAGAGAGAGAGAGAGAGAGAGACAGAGAGAGAGAGAGAGACAGAGAGAGAGAAAAAGAAAAAGAAAAAAGGAAATAAAAACTAATAATATTAATTGTACAGCTGCATCGGCTGTTAAAAATTAATATCGTCGTGTCAAGAACAGTATTTCACTCGTTGGTTTCGTATAGTTTCGTTTTGTTTAGAGCCTCGTGCAATAGGAGGCATTGTTTCAACTCACTTATTTCCGCTTACAAAAATAATGTGTTGTGTTTCCAATGTTTTGTTAACAATTCTATTATTATCATACATCGTAATTTTCGTAAACTCCCTGAATTGACCAGAGAAAAGTACAGCCATGGCTGATAGTGCTTGACCACAAGGACTCAAGGAGTGTTGGTGAGCAAGTGAACACAGTTCGAACAAGTTAATTTTCCCAACCATTGTCAACGTTGAAAGAGGTTTAGATGACTCATGTTTTCGAACTGTGTTCAGTTACTCTCCAACACTCCTTGGACCCTGGTCAAGCACTATCAGCCATGGCGGTGTGTGTGTGTGTGTTCTGTTGGTGTGTGTGTTCTGTGTGTGTGTGTGTGTGTGACGACAGGTGTACCAGACTGACTACTGGGAAGGCAGTTCATTAATTAAAAATCTTTACTCCTCAACACACACACACACACACACATACATGCTGCACAAACAGAGATACGCGCTAACGCATCTGCAGTCACGAGGAAAGGTTGCCGACCGACAGACACTCATTTTTCAGTTTTGCATGTGGTCCAGGAATTTGTTGTCGTTCACATTGGGTTTCCTTCCTATACCTTTGTACTGCCACGAGCACTAATAAGTATACAGGTGTGCTTCGAATACCTGGAGAGTGGAGACAGTAAATAAAGGCACACTAATAAGATTTCCATTGGAATGACTTCGCTGGTGAAATTGAACTGTTCGAAGCATCAACCCAAACCTGTATATTTATTAATGCTCGAAACTGTACTGTAGAAATTCTGTCCCCCTATTCCCGCACCCCCCAACCCCCCCAAGCCTATCCCCCTACTCCTGCACCCCCCAAAAACCCCCAAAGCCTGTCCCCCTACTCCTGCACCCCCCAAAACCCCCCAAGCCTGTCCCCCTACTCCTGCACCCCCCAAACCCCCCCAAGCCTGTCCCCCTACTCCTGCACCCCCAAAACCCCCAAAGCCTGTCCCCCTACTCCTGCACCCCCCAAAGCCTGTCCCCCTATTCCCACACCCCCTTAATGGGAATAGTTTGAGTCCGCAAGGGAGCCAAACATTATTATTATTATTATTATTATTATTATTATTTTAAACTGAATGAATCCAGAATACTTGCTAATAATTATTACGATTATGATTAAGAATGTAATCTGTTGTTGGCGAAATGAAATGCTACTGGTACTGATTTTCTCAAGCCATTTTTCATTCAGAGTAGATTCCCTGTTCTTTCCCCGATTCCCGAGTGGCTCACCATTTTATTACCCACAACAGAATGAGAGAGTATACAATAGGCTATCTATCCCTCACGTATTTTCTGTATTGTCTCTGCGTGTTATATTATATACATCTTATCACAGTTACTATATCCTTTGTTCACAAGTTTTTCTGTGATCTTTTTCTATCATTATCATCGACAACCTAAACACATTATACACACCGCCACCACCATAACAACCAAACAACCAACCATCACCTTCCTTGTCTAATGTCTACTCGTGTATTTCCCCCTCTATACTGACACAGTGTACGTACGAATTCTTTTATCCCAATAAGTATAAAAATATATAACTCCTTAACCTCTCACTGATGTCTCTCATTTTGAAATATATGGTTTTATGTAGAATTTTGTAGCCATACAGGTGAGCTCTGTACCAAGAAAATGTTCATGTTGTATGTATATTCAATGTGACAATAAACTTACTTACTTACTTACTTACTTACTTACTTACTTACTTACTTACTTACTCTTACAGCTGGCAAGTGTGGGGACGGAAGGGTTCTACGCTTGGAAGGTATACGAGATTGACAACGTGTGCTCTTCCTTCAAGAATGAGTCTGATGTGTGTCAATATGAAGGTAAGACACCAAAGGATGCCCCATGTATCAGAAAGTAAACTAATAGAGTCTGATGTGTGTCAATATGAAGGTAAGACACCAAAGGATGGCCCATGTATCAGAAAGTAAACTAATATATTCACTACTTATATAATAATTATTATTGTCTTCATCTGGTCCTGTTTCCTGGCATACTATGGAGTGATGCAGACGCTTCAGTCTACCTTAAAGTGTATATATTACCCCTTTAATTAAAGCTCTTCTATCTTGATTCGGTTACATTATACCAACATTTTTATTCCCTTCGAACTCAACGTCTTTGTCTATCATTCTTTAGTCATCTTTATTACACATTTAAAATTAGATTGAAGGACGGAGAAAGATGACTCAGCCTGTGTGCTGATAGAGCCTTAATTAAAGGGAAGATACTCTTTTTGGTGAATTGGAGTGTCTTAATTCCCCCAAGGTATGCCAGGAAACAGAACGAGATTAACAAATATAATGGTGGTCTGTTGGTTGAAATTGTTTGGATGTATCAGTTGCTCCAGAGTTACCAACAAGTGAATTGGAGTGTCTTAGAGTGATTCCACAGTGGTATTGGTTTGTTAGCTTCCCAACCAACCATACTAGTAATAATAATAATAAGGCTTCATTATTATCAAAAAGCTAAGTATCCACATTCACAAAATCTATCCAACAGTTAGATAATGACGATCACTGCATTATACATTAAATAATTCACCCATAAGTCATTTAATTAAACGGCTAACAACATTCTTTCGTTTACGTGCTAACAAACAAACAAACCACAACGAACGACTGTGGAAACGACCCATAATAATAATAAACAACAACCTCTACTGCAAGATCAAGAGTTAAAGGCGGGATTCGATAGCTATACCAGTTTCTTAGGTCTGATGATTTATATTGTTCTTATGATTCTTCCTATATGGATTGGATTCCCTTGAATTTATACTCTACTGCAAGATCAAGAGTTCCAAAAGTCTATCATTTATACTCTACTGCAAGATCTAAAGGACCAAAAGTCTATCATATCATTTATACTATTCTTTCATCTGGTCCCACAGAGCTACAAGTGAGGTCGTACGTTGGGCTGGGGGAAGGCATCGTCGGTTCATGTGTGTCCATTTGTCTCATCGTTGGCTTCGTCTTTGTAAGTGTGTTGTACCTTGACATACATACATACATCCATACACAACCATGTAGTTTAAACACACACATGTAGATTGTATACACAAACGCTTATAACTTATTACTCATATACAGTATACATACAGCGATATATTGTAGAAAAACAAATGCATATACACAAAATACATAGATGCTATCACATACATACAAGCACATACCTACAAAACCAACACATGTACGTATGCTAGTCTTGTTCACAGACAATACATAGACCTTCAGGTACAGCCATGGCTGATAGTGCTTGACCAGGGTACAAGGAGTGTTGGAGAGTAACTGAACACAGTTCGAAAAAGTGAGTCTTCTAAACCTCTTTCAACGTTGAGAATGATTTGGAAAATTCACTTGTTCGAACTCTGTTCAGTTGCTCACCAACACTCCTTGTACCCTGGTCATGCACTATCACCCATGGATGTACATACAAACATATATGCAATTAAGTATTATAAAGTAGGCTATACATCCATCATACATCAATATACAGCATCAGTGCATCTTATTATACTCAAATGAACTGTTGAAATTTTCGAATGGAAGTGCTTTATAAATATATGGAGAGTTTGGTGGTGATCAATGTTATGAAACCTTATAATATGAAACACAATGAAACGAATTACTTACACACACACACACACACACACACACACACTACACTGTATTGTATTGTAGACATTTATACTACTACTACTACTAATAATAATAATAATAATAATAATATACAATGTTGTACTAAATGTTGTTTTCTCTCATCAGTTGAATCTTCCCCTCATTTGGATCTGGGTGGTGTGGGGTCTGGGCATCATGTCTTATAACGCTTACTGTATATACGACTACTATACCATGATAGATGAGACTATAATGGTAAGTAGAGAAGGGGCTTATAATTATGTCTACCATTATAATTATTACACGCTGTTATTGTTATCATGGTGTTAAGGTCCTAACTAATATATCCACTTTCTCTTCTTTAGAGTCCTGGTGGGTTTGACTGGAATACATTGGTTGGTGAGTCCTATTCCTACTTCTTCATCGTTGCCATTACCTCCGTGTGTTGGTACGGATTGGTACTGTTGATGGCCATACCTGTAGGAGCCACTATCACACATATGGTAAGCTGGGCAGGAGGTGGCAAGGTTTGTGTGTGTGAGAGAGAGAGAGAGAGAGTAAGGGATGGAAGGTTGCAGGTTTGGTTGAATGACGTGTGTGTGTGAGAGAGAGAGAGAGAGAGAGTAAGGGATGGAAGGTTGCTGGTTTGGTGGAATAACAGGTGTGTAGCTGGTGGTAATAACAGGTGTAGTAGGTGTAGGGATAAAGCTAACAAGTCTGTCGGAGTAATTCCAAATTTGTGTAATATGCCATGCAATGTTATACGGAAGCTGGAGTGGAAAGGGAGTTAGATAATGTACTGTATATGAATGAAACATGAAAGTAATATATATAGTATGGACGGGATGCATGAGAGATAACGTATATAATTTATAGTCTGTAAATGTAAAAATAATGTACTGTATATGAATGAAAGTAATATATATAGTATGGACGGGATGAGAGATAATGTATATATAGTCAGTAAATGTAAACATAATTAAACCAAACGAAGAGGAGTCCTTATATGTACGACGTTCCACTCTCCAAACTTTATTTGTAGGAAGAAGTGAAATGGCGTCAATAAAGTCTCCTCTTCACCACCTGGTATATATACAGTCATTTGTTTACAGAAAATATTTGTATATTTTGTACATAGCTGAAATAATTGTCTGTTGTTCAATATGATGTATTATGTGTGTGTGGGCGGCGACATTCTTAATTAATAAGCCAGACACGTAAAGAAGATGACTTTATATATATATTTTTTTTCTGGAGTGACGTATTTTACAGCATGTCGTATAAATAACAATTATTGTTTTTTTTTTTTAGGGGAAATGAAGAAGTTAGTTAAATCGAGGCTATATAGGACTTCCTCCAACTTGTGTCAAGAAACAAACTTTGATTTATTGAGGTGGTGTTTTTTTGTGGTACAATTTACATTATTAATTAAGATAACTGTGACTTCTTACCAATAAATAAAACACGGACTAATAATAATAATAATTAGCTTCAGAAAATGTCACAGAAAAATGGAAAAACCGCGTGGCCCGATCGATACTCAAGGAAATATAATAGTTATTTTTTATTAAGCCACACAAACACACATACATACATACATATTCTTTTCTAAACCTAAACAACGCAGAAGGTTAAAAAATAAATGAAGGTCAGGAATAGGACTAAAAAACTTTTGTATTCAACTGTACACTTCGTAATCCACAACCATTACTGATCGACATTGGGTGGGGGTTTGGGGGGTGCGTGAATAGGGGGACAGGCTTGGGGTGGGTAGAAATTAGCCTGTCTACCTATTCCCGCATGCATCCCCCTAGCCCCCACCACTTCCCAAGCCTGTCCCCTTACTCCCACACCCTCCCAACCCCCCTAAGGCTGTCCCCCTACTCCCGCACCCCCCCAACCCCCCCAAGGCTGTCCCCCTACTCCCACACCCACTTAACTTTGTCCGTTTGATTATGATAAGATATGGAAGTCAGGTATTGTTAGAGATGCGATAAATAATGAACAATAACTCTTATAATCTCGTTTTTACAGTTCAAGTATTGTGTCGTTGTGTGTGTGTGTGTGTGTGTGTGTCGTTGTGTGTGTGTGTGTCGTTGTGTGTGTGTGTGTGTCGTTGTGTGTGTGTGTGTGTGTATGTGTCGTTGTGTGTGTGTGTGTGTGTGTGTCGTTGTGTGTGTGTGTGTGTCGTTGTGTGTGTGTGTGTCGTTGTGTGTGTGTGTGTGTCATTGTGTGTGTGTGTGTGTAGTGACTGGGTAGGCTACACATATGGATGTTATCATGTATACAGTACAAATGTCATCGTGTTTTTGTTACTATCGTGTGTGTGTGTGTGTGTTCTTATTTCCTTAGGTGATATTAAGAGGGTATAAATATATATAAGTTTGGGTGATAAATCTGGAGCAAATGATTCCTCCAATTTATCCAAACAGAGAAATAATGTTTTAGAGCGTGTACATACAAGAAACTAACAAACTCAGTATTACTTAAAATTTAGATGGTGTGTTTTTGTGATTTATTATTTCCAGTTGGATGTAATAATTTTAGGCACGTATTGTACTGCTGTATATATTCACGCTGATCTTCATAATGAGAAATACAATGGTTATTTATTATTTCTTTAGCTGTACATAATTATTTTCACCTACTCTATAATTATTTCTTTAGTTGTACATAATTATTTTCACCTACTCTATAATTATTTTCTTTAGTTGTACATAATTATTTTCACCTACTCTATAATTATTTCATTAGTTGTACTGTAACATAATTATTTCCACAGTAATTGGTCTTGGTTTCTAATCTTGTCCATAAAAATGTAAAAAAATGGATGGGAAAACACGTGCAAGTAATAAATTCATGAATAACCTAACGGGATTTTCACTAGAATAGACTTATAATAATTGAGACTTAATTGTGAATGATGTTTAAGGCGAGGGTAGTATAGTTTTGACATTTTTGGAGATTATGATTCCTCCAAACTATTCCAGGCAACAGGATACCATTATTTTTCTTCATCTGGGTCTGTTTCCTGGCATACTTTGGAGGAATCAAGGCACTCCAATCTGTCAATCAAAAGTATACTCTTCCCTTAAATGTTTATCCTAATAAGAACTAATACTAATTAATTATATAATATAAATAATCTGAATTAAGTTTGAAAATACTTAGTGCTTTTATATTTTCGTTAGCCAAGATAATTATAATATTGACATTCGTTGAAGTTCTCTTGTTTACATTAATTTTCTTACTTGAATAATGTTTATTTAATATTGGGGGCCATTCATCTCTTGTGGGCTAATTGTAATCTACATATATAGCCTATAAAACTATGCTACAATAATAGATCACTGTCTTAATTAAGGGAGTATATAGCACTTTGTTTTGAATGGTATATATAATTAAATCTGGAGCGTATGATATGAGTGGTAAAACCAACACCAATTAACTCTTCCCCACACAGATTCGTCCAGACTATGGGATTGTCGCAAGTTTTGAATGTAAGTAAAGGAACACCAACCAACCCCTGACCAATACCCACTCACTCACTCACTCACTCGTCCTTCCCATTCTTTACTGATTAATTAAGGGAATATAAATAGTACTAAGTTACGCCTGTAGTTTTAACAAATTTGAGGGTCCTTACTGGAGCTCTATGAACCCTCCAAATAATCCAGGCCACAGAACGCTTCAGTCAGTGTTTCGAATAGGGAATCTGCTGTTGCCTGGAGTAGTTTGGAGAATTCATAGAGCTCCAGTAAGGGCCCTCAATATTTTTTAAACTACGGGTGTAATATATTTTGGTTTATTAAAGCGTCGTGATTCCTCCAGAGTATATAATTATATATGTCAGTAAATAGGATCAGCAGATTATTATTTATTTATAGTTGAGAGGAATCAGTTGTTCCAGATTTATTTATTGGATGCAAAGAGAGAGATCGATCATTGTTTTAATTAGGGAGGTGTGGGAGTAGGGGACAGGGCTTGGGGGGGGACTGGAGGGGGGGGGTGCGGGAAGTATAGGGGGACAGGCTTGGGGGGGGGGGGTGTAGAAAGCCCGTCCCCCTATTCCCGCACCCCCCTAACCCTCCAAGCCTGTCCCTCTAATTCCACACACCCCCAGTACCCCCCCCCCCAAGCCTGTCCCCTACTCCCACACCTCCTTAATGTTCAACAGGAGGAATAAAGGAAATGAATCTGATTAAAATAATAATACCAATATCATCCTATGTGTATGTGTGTGTGAACAATATCATCCATCTACTAAAGGTATACATAATAGGTTGTGTGTAAGAATACAAAGTGTGTAAAAAAAATACGTTTTTGTCACTCAATTGGAGAGGCAACAAACATTCATTTTTTAATTAAAGGGAGAATTTCTTTGTGGTAAATTGCAGAGCTACTGAATTCTCCAAAGTGTGTCACGAAACAGCAGATCCTCTATAAGTAATATTATGAGGTGATTTGTTTTCTGGGATAGTTTGGTGAAATCAGCAGCCCTCCAATTTACCAACAAGAAAATGTCCCCTTAAGGTGGTAGTTCTTTTTTGGTACATTGGAGTGCCTTAATTCCTCCAAAGTATGCTAGGAAACAGGACCAGAAGAGTGATATAATGGTGTCCTGTTGCTTAGAATAGTTTGGAGGATTCAGTTGCTCCAGAATTACCAGCACAAGACTTCCCCCTTAAGGACCCTATGATCGTGTATGAAAATTGGAGGCTTCTGTTTCCTTCTGACTATGCCACGAAACAAGCTCCTTTTACATAGGTAGTGTTTCGTGGCAATAATTGAAGGACTCCAACTACCGAAAAAAAAAATTAGAATAAAAAAAGTGTAATACAAATTAAACTAGGCTCCTTACTTCCAGATGACCACCGACCTATATAATTATAGAACCATAATAATTATCTGAGATTTTCGTTTCCCAGGACACATGTAGAATGACTGACTTGATTTTAGGGTGTATTATTTTCAAGGTTGTAATATGTGAAACTTGGAAACACAATCTATCTTTATTATGATATCGAAAATAAACATGACAGTCCTTTATGTATGTATGAGAAAGTCAGCATCAGTGAAATCAAAAGACAAAATTGATGACATGGGCCCAATATGCAAACATTTTAATGGTTAATGTTAGCGTAATTATTAATGTTAGCGTAAGTAACTGTACACAGACCAAATGAGGCAAGTTCGTAAAGTCATGATGGTCTAATGTACTGCAACAACTTCCAATGAGATGGCTTCGAAAAATGATCCGAAACTATAGCTGTTGGTGTGAGCAATTTTGGTTCATAAAATTAACTCAAATAGCTCGCTTTTATTCACCAGGTTGCAGTACATTAGACCATGACTTTACATACATAGAGTAGTAAGTAGCCTATACGTATAAACGAACAAATTGATACTGTGGTTTGAAGTTTGGTTGCAATTTATTACGTGTGAACCATTTGTAGTGTCAGCTTAGTAATTCATCAACAACATCGAAGCACAAATGGTCAAAATATTTCTATCATGTTATATCTCGTAACTCCATTAATTTCTTAAGGCGCCTAATATAAATCAATCAATCAATCCATCCATTCATTTTCTATCATCTGTTATAAGGAATGGACAATACATTTAATGTCAATTATTTTTACTATATAGCATTTATTGTGGTTAGTGTTGAATAGTAGTTAGTAGTTAGTGTAGATAGTTAGTGTAGATAGTTATGTGTTGATAGTTAATATTTATGTTGTAAAATTCAATAACTAATTCAATTCTTTTATCAATTACAACCAGACTACATAAAACCCATAAGGGGAGAGAACCTCTTTTTGGTCAACAGCTGCTGGAGGGATACTTATTCTCCTAAACTATTTCAGGAAACTAATGTCATCAATGTTACTTATTCCCCCAAACTATCCCAGGAAAATAATCACCTCAATATTACTTATTGAGGATTTGTCTCGTAGCATAGTTTGGAAAATTCACTGATGGTTTTCCAATTTAGCATCAAAAGATTCTTCCCTAAATTAAAATTAATATAGGACACTGTGGTCTTAACATATAATAATAATAATATCTTTAGTGTCTTTCAATTTTCAGTGAAGGGGAAATTTTGTTGTTGGTGAATTGGAAAGTATTTGTTTCCTCCAAATAATACCACGAAACATAATTATCCCCTATTAGTAACATAAAGGGAAGAGTATACTTTTGGGTACATACATTACAGCGCCTTGATTCCTCCAAAGTATGCCAGAAAACAGACCCAGTTGAAGAAAAATAATGGTATCCTGTTGCCTAGAATAGTTTGGAGAAATCATAATCTCCAAAAATGTCAGAATTCACCGACAAGATAATCTCCCTTTTTTTTTTTTTTTTTTTTTTTTTTCCTTAATTTTAAAAGAGATGATTATAACTTTATACCAATACTACTTTTCTTTTCACAGTACCGGAAAGGCAACGTCGCTAGTTTTGAGATTGGGGGTGCCTATGTGTGGGACAACGACGCATTCGAGATGGACTAGGAGGATTCAGCAGTATGGATGGATGGCTGGAGACAATAACAAAACAAAAATCTCCCCTCGCAGATCTTATATACCATTTCTTCTCCCTCCTGTTATTATACCTACCATTTTCTCTGGCTCGTCAATCACACACACAATTAACACCTTCTATCAGTATTATAATTATAAACTAATGTTGTTGTGACGTTGTGATGTTGTTGAGCAGTTGTGTTAATAATTATAGAAAAAAAAAGTTTCCCAACCATACCTATAATTATATTGTATAAAAAATAAACAGTAACGTCAACAGAATTTAGGGATTTGGTTATTGGTTGTTTGGGTTTAACGCCCATCGACTTAATAATGGTCATTTAGGATAATTATGTACATGTAAAGTCATTGTATACAGAATGATGTGTGTGTGTGTGTGTGTGTGTGTGTACAGATGTGCATGAGGAGAAGTGTGAGTGTGTTTGGTGTGAGTGTGTATGTGGTGAGGAATTGTATGTTTATGTATTAAGGTACCCGAGGTTTCTTATACGGTACTCCATTAATACAACATGTATGTATAAATTATCTTGGTTCTCTTTTCTAGTTCTGTAAAATTGTGTTTGTGGATTTGATTTCATTACTAATCTGGAATGAGGTTAGATTTCCCTTGTATGTATTTACAGTCAGTCCATGGCAGTGAAAGTTCCGTTGCAGGAAACTGAACAGCAAAATATAACCAGCCTTACAGGACTCAGAACATGAGAGAGATAAAATGAATAAAATCAAGTAGAAAAAATATATGACTTCGTGTTACTATACAGCAGCAGACTCTCCAAATCATTATGTACCCATACTCCTATACTCTTCACAACGACCATTTGTTACAGACGGTGTGAATAAAGACTCTTTTCCACACGTGAAGCAAATGATGGCGGGCAGATTCTGTTACCAATTTTGTGGGTAGGTGTCGGGTACAAGTGGTCAATGCTTCTCGTGTGGAAGGGCCGTAAGTTTTGTGGAAGGGGTTTAGGAAAATAACTTAAGTTGTTCAGAATGACTCAGACTCATGTGTTGTGGCATAATAATGTATCGGGCTGAACGGGGGCAGAAATTTGTTTTTTATTATAAGTATACAAAAATACATATTCGTGTTAAGTAATCCAATTTTTATTATTTTACATATAGGCTAACAAACATCAGAAAATACTGATAGGCTTCTGATACTGATACTGATGTAAAAATGAAAGGACGTATTGTACAACACTAAGTCTTATGGTACTCATGTGTTTACAAACAATTTGCACTACGAGTCAATACAATTACGAAAACCACAATATGATATTTAGTACGTACAGTTACCATCAGATGACTCGAGGCCACGTCGTACACCAACAAGCTTGTTTTGCATGATATTCATTGCAGAAAAGTTAAATCTGTATATTGACAACTTATCACCTGAGCAGACCACTGAATTTCACTCCAGTTTATATATTTCACTGATACCAGATACAACACCAGCATGTTTGTGGATGAAGTAGCCACGAGTCATTTGATGGCAACTGTACAGTCGGCAGCATAAGTTATAACACAATTTAAATGCGAAAATGACATATGTACTTTTCATATGGTAAATTACAAGTGTTGTTAGAATAGAAACTGGTTCAAAATACAATTATCTAGTCATAATTATTAGCATTAAAGAGCATATGAAATGGACGAGAATTTATGCTGCCAAATGTACATACATGATTACACCTCAGTCAGCAGTGAAGGAAAGGTACAGTCTGGGGCAAAAGTCGTGTCGCCTCACGTGCTTCACCGAGGCACGCGATGTTCATAGACTCGAGATTATTAGGTGTAGAAAACGTGTGTATTTCTCGAGTTAATGAACACTGCCTGTCTCAGTGAAGCAGGTGAGGCGACACGACTTATGCCCCAGACTGTACACTGAACGTGACTCCAGTAAACCCTGTTTGTTCAAAGAGAAAGGCCTGGGAGAGAGAGAGAGCTGCCCTGATAATAATAATTATATAATGCCGTCGGTCTAGTGGTTAATGACCAACACCATGAGTGGATAGGCATATACTGTAGCCCTAAATCTTCTTCTAATTATGATCGTATAGAGGTAACATTTATACAGCCCAACTCATTCACAAGTTTAAACTATTTAGCATCATTAACATCTGTACTATTGTCTGGCTTCCAATATTATAGAGGAAATTTTGATCATCCATGATATTTTAATTTAGTGATATATTTTGAGACTCAGAGAGAGAGAGAGAGAGAGAGAGAGAGAGAGAGAGAGAGAGAGAGAGAGAGAGAGAGAGAGAGAGAGAGAGAACAAACAAATAATAATGACCTTTATATCTACCATTATCAGTTGTACAACAATTCCTCCTTTTGTGTGAACTTTCACTGAGATGGTCTGTAATGTCCTGGTCGCTGGAAAGATGTAAACAAAGGACAACCCACTTGTAGAAATACTAACTGGCATTTATACCTCGGGAATATAGAGTTTTATATCTTTGTCAGAATAAAATGACTAAAGTATTTTGGATAACAATGAGAATGTATGGACATATAGCGTTAAATGGTCTTGGTTATAAAAACACATAAATATTAATATTATAAACAAAATCATAGAAGACTTACTCTTCCAACTGTGAACCAAACCAAGTAAAGTGGCAACTATGACAGTATTGTGTTTGAGGAAGAGACTAACAGATAAGTGGGTAGGATATATAAGTAAAGGAGCAGCAGCTAAGTAACCATTACTACTACACCTTCACACACTCTACTCTATAACATGAAGGTAAAGTGTCATCAATAAGTGGGTAGGATATATAAGTAAAGGAGCAGTAGCTAAGTAACCATTACTACTATACCTTCACATACTCTACTCTACTCTATAACATGAAGGTAAAGTGTCATCAATATTTAAGACTTTCTTTAAACACAAACAGGGTTGATACAAGATTTAATTATATTGAACTATTGGATTGTATAACTTGAGTCGGTCTCCATTTTACAGGTGTAACTTTCGCTAACATTTTATGGTTGAAAGTCTTATAAACTCATTGTCTATAAAGTTGATTTCCCCACCTGTACAAATGTCATTACTGTACTAAATTAGTACATCCACGATCCATATATTAAGCAGGAAGTACAGCCATGGGTGATAGTGCATGACCAGGGTACAAGGAGTGTTGGTGAGCAACTGAACATAGTTCGAACTAGTGAATTTTCCAAACCATTCTCAACGTTGAGAGAGGTTTAGAAGACTCACTTTTTCGAACTCTGTTCAGTTACTCTCCAACACTCCTTGGAGCCTGGTCATGCACTATCAGCCATTGTGTTGACATTTGTGGTGGTGGTGGTTGGAGTAAGTAAGTAATGTTATTATTATTCTGACCTGAAGTGTACTGTTATTATTATTGTGACTTGTAGTGTACTGTTATTATTGTGACTTGTAGTATAACATAATATACATGTACTATACAGGTGACGTTTGTGTTGACATTTGTGGTGGTGGTGGTTGTTGGAGTAAGTAAGTTAATGTTATTATTATAGTGACTTGTAGTATAACATAATATACATGTACTATACAGGTGACGTTTGTGTTGACATTTGTGGTGGTGGTGGTTGGAGTAAGTAAGGCCCTTAAGATCAACCGTACTATCAGGGACATCACCACCACAACCACCGAGGTCCCAACAGACAGTCCAAATGTCCTCGTTAACGCCAAGGTTGAGACAACATTACCACAGTCCAATCAGCGAGACTTGTCCAACCAACCTGACCTGCCTAGCCTACCCAACCTGCCTAACCTACCCGAACTACCCAAGCTGCCCGAACTGCCTTACTTGTTTACACGTTACAGTACGGTAGGTTTATTACAAGTGATTAATTTACTGTATATATAGGTACCTTCAGAGACACTACACACTATTATTATTACAGTAAGGTAGGTTTGATACAAGTGACTAATTTACTATATATATAGGTACCTTCAGAGACACTACACACTATTAATTATTACACTGTCCTTACTTGTTTACACGTTACAGTACGGTAGGTTTGATACAAGTGACTAATTTACTATATATATAGGTACCTTCAGAGACACTACACACATATATTAATTATTCCATTGTCTGCATAACGTGACCAGTTTCTTACGCAGCACAAAACAAATAATTTACGGTTCATAATTATATACACAGAGGATTGACTATATAACGAATGGTACATAATTATATTCAGAGGATTGACTATATAACGAATGGTCCATAATTATATTCACAGAGGATTGACTATATAACGAATGGTACATAATTATATACACAGAGGATTGACTATATAACGAATGGTCCATAATTATATACACAGAGGATTGACTATATAACGAATGGTCCATAATTATATACACAGAGGATTGACTATATAACGAATGGTGTCAGTAGAAGTGGAGCCAGATGTACAGACACCATCATAAGTCCTGTCTCTGGTGAATGAAAGTGATTCATTTTAGTGAATTTTATGAACCAATTCTAGACACCAATTACTATAGTTTCACATAATTTATCAAGGTCGTTTCATTTGAAGGTGTTGACAGAACATTTGAACGTGACTGTAAAGTGAGGAAATTGTGTATCTTGAGCACTCAGTTGTAGGTTAAGATTTATCATAATACTTTTCGTCGGCACTCTTCACTCCCATTTTATTAGGAATTATATTTTTAGTCCTAGTTCTAGGATGATGACATTTAATTCACGCGAGTTTTTTCAATGAGCATTTCCATTCTACGCCTTTTACCTACAGACGGAAATTATGTAAGTGTACTGTACATCTTCAGGTGTTGAGCACAGTGAGTACGGAGAGTACCGCCTGGACCACGTGTTTGGATTTTTCTGAAGAGGATATTGACCGTATCGTACGACCCTTCACCAAATCTGTGGACCAACCCAGTGCAACAGCCTCTAATCAACCCTTCCATCTTTCCGCCTCTTCCCAGTACACTTTTGGAGTCCAGCAGACTCCACAGTCCCTCTCCCCGATTCCCTCAATCCTTTCTTCAGCCACTATCGCCCCTTCATTCTCCTCCTCTTCCCCCACGCTCCCATCCCAACATTCAGACCAGTTGACAACCAGTCAATCTTCTCAAGTGGAAGAAAACATCTCTGCCACACCTGCCATCCAAGTCACCACCGACAACCATCCCAACCCAACACCCACACAGTAGGTTACCTTGTTACCGTACACTCATCTCCAACACCCACACAGTAGGTTAACTTGTTACTGTACATTCATCTCCAACACACACACAGTACGTTAACTTGTTACATTCATCTCCAACACACACACAGTACGTTAACTTGGTACATTCATCTCCAACACCCACACAGTACGTTAACTTGGTATACATTCATCTCAAATCATTATACTGTATACGTTAACTTGGTACATTAATCTTAAATCATTATACGTTCATTACCATTTATTATAATTATGGGAGATTTAGGGTTTAGTTGACACACATTGTAATTATAGCAAAAAACAAAATACAAATAATAATCAAAATAATACAATGAGATTGTAACAACAAAAAGAACATACAAAGAAGAAGCCATAATATAGAAGTACCACAGGCTGACCCAAAACTATAACAACTATAATTATATTGTATATATTAACATCATCAAAACATTGGATTTTCAATTCCAATTGTTTTCTGTCTTTTTTAAGGTCCAACGAAGAGGACAGTGAGGATCAGGAAGTAGAAGCAAGGGGACTGGTGGGGGACTCTTTCCAACTACAAGGTGGGTGTGTATATATGTATGTGTGTAGTCATGGACATTGCTGCAGTGGGGCAATTTATGGTTTTGAATGAACTGTAAAACTACAGACTGATGAAACAGTGTAGTTGTGTGTTTCATCAGTCTATAGTTCTCCAGTTCACTCACAGACTGATGTCTCCAAAGTATATAATATTATATCATGAAACAGACTATAATATTCCTCAGTATTACATACGAGTATAATATTATATCATGAAACAGACTATAATATATCTCAGTATTACATATGAGTAGAGGATTGGTTTTCTAGTAGAGTTTGGGGGAATCAGATGCCTTTTACTTTACTGACAATAACAGATTACTCTCTTAATCAATCTAAGGATGTCAGCCACAATCAAATAACCACCGACAGTTTCCTTCCATCGTGCAAATAAATCATAACATAGCAATATATAACCATGCATACAACACTTTACGTCAACTCAACCCCCTCAATTATTATTATGAGGTGTTGCAAAATCATACACGAGTTGTTCTTTATTACCAAGATATTTACTACGATGGAAGGATAGTGTTGGTGGATATTTGATTGTGGCTGTACACTCGCGGACCACAATCTTTGGCCCACCTAAGTTTCTGGAAGACAGTCAACCTAAAGCCTTCAATTGGTTCGAGATGTGTGTGGCCTAGTGATGGTTTGTGTGGGCTGCTTCATATCTCGAGCATCGACTCAGGTGGGCTAAAATAATTATACAGTCACCCATAAATATTAAGACCCAACTCCTGCTTGGTCTCGTTTACTGTTAGTTGACAGTGTTTTGATCAGACCAACTACTTCTTCCATCAAACGCCATCACTGACGTCACGTTCACTGTTGCAGGAGTCGAAATCACACGTATAAGAATGTGCCTTGCCTCAGGTGGGTCTAAAATTTTATGAGTAACTGTACATTTTTTCATTCATATGTTGTGGCTGTTCCCTTTACAGCTCCGGCGGAGGCGTGGGAGAAGATGATTGCTCCTCGCCTCATCACCTTCCAGACAAGAACCGTGTACTCGACCACCTACACCAACACAGTCACGTCCCAGAGAACCATCGCCGTCACTAGATATGAAGACGGAGAAATAGTGGTGGATTACAATGAATTATGTTATGTTCCCTGATCAGGAGGAGGAGTGTCTGCTTGATATATTATACGTTACCTGGGGTTCACATATTATACGTTGATGGGGTATCTCATATTATTATATAGTACCTACCAAGTTGTCTCCCTCCCTTCCTTCCTCAGTGGAAAATCATCTTCCCAAGTTCATTATGTTTTAATTATCTCTAAAATGTTCAATTAAATGTGCCTGAGTGAAAATAGTAATAATGATTCGACACATAGATTAACATGAAATTCCAATAATTCCAAGGGCATAATTTAGTATTAATTTTGAATTTTATAAAGAAGTCTCTAGTATTCCTAAAGAAGATAATACACTTTCAGTATAATGGAGTACCTTGATTCCTTCAATGTATGACAAGAAACAGGACCAGATGAACATAAAGAAGGGTGTACTGTTGCTGTGTATAGTTTGGAGGAATCAATTGATCCAGATTTACCAATATTGTATTATTCCTTTAGCAATAATCCTTGAAGTATCTGTCTCGGTATATTCTATTGCCCAGAGAGTTGAAGTAATTTGTCTCAGTATATTCTATTGCCCAGAGAGTTGAAGTAATTTGTCTCAGTATATTCTATTGCCCAGAGAGTTGAAGTAATCTGTCTCGGTATATTCTATTGCCCAGAGAGTTGAAGTAATCTGTCTCAGTATATTCTATTGCCCAGAGAGTTGAAGTAATTTGTCTCAGTATATTCTATTGCCCAGAGTTGAAGTAATCTGTCTCAGTATATTCTATTGCCCAGAGAGTTGAAGTAATTTGTCTCAGTATATTCTATTGCCCAGAGAGTTGAAGTAATTTGTCTCGGTATATTCTAATGCCCAGAGAGTTTGTTTGTTGATAAACTTGGTATGGAATTATCTTTAGTTGAACCCCAACAGACTGACAGATCTGATATATTGTATACACTTAGGATGAGAGACGAGAACATGACAAATAGATAAAGAAGATATAAATAAATCAAATATTCACAACGAGTTAGTTACAAAGGTAGAAAAAGGTGCCCCCCCGTCCCCCTCCCCCACCATTCGTCAGATATCAAGCAGAATAATTAGACTCCAATATTAATTACACCAAGGCAGGACAAAGTGTGCTAGGCAAGAATATCCATGGTGTTGACTATAGTGTAGGACCAGTACGATGACTCCACAGACACACTACACAGCCATCGTACCAGTTTCACACCATGCATCGTATACACCACGAGTGTTTCTTACCTATCCACCAAGCTTATGACGACGATGTTACAAGTTCAGTTTATTATTCTAAGTGTCTTTGTTGTTTATGTTTTGTACCTTCAGTATTTTGCTTGTTTGTTTGACGTTGAATAAGGTCACCACTATGATCTTTTTCATGTCCAGTAAGTTTATCAATGTTTTAATTTGTATTACATTCAGTATAATCTTATTTACTGTATGTATGTCTGTATTAAATTCAATAAGTTCATCTGCATCTGATTTTCTTTATCCTATATATCTGTAAACATTTAAGGAACACAACATTAGCCTACCAAGAGCGAGTTTATAGTAAAAGTTATTTAAATTAGGGTTCCAATAGCCATGAATCCTTTATATAATAATTTGTTATTGAAACTTTCGGCGGCTCTATCGAATCTCGGTTCTCAACTTCGGCGTAATTCAATTCGGCAAACAGTTTTTCTATTTATTTATAATGAACTAATTGATACAAATGTTATGTGACCAGCCAAAACATTCATTAACTCGATATGCAACGACTGGCATGTTGGTTCCAAGATGTGTAAAGTATGAACACTGAAAATAATTCAAATATGACATTCGGGATGACTCTACATATGTGGCTTTAAAATGGTTAAATAAAACACCTTATTGCACGAAATTATACTTGGGAAATTAGCTGAACTATCGATTAATATAATGAAGAGATGACTGGACCTTGACAGGGGAGGGAATAGAAAAAACTCTGGCCGACTATCCTTTATAGCAAAGTTGCCAAGTATGGAGAGTTTTCCCTAGACATGGAGAATTAGAGGTATCAATGGGGAAATTATATAGAGATTGTTAATGAGTAAATAGAGAAATTTTTGCCAGACGAAATACGGGGTGACCCTAAAGTCTTATCCTGATTTGTGTGTAATAAAGGTATGCAATCAGGGTAAGCTTTTATGGACATCTCTGTATTTAAAGATGATTAAATGTGTGACTTATCTTCAGGAGTAAACTGGGATTTTTTTGGAGGTAAAAAGGGAAATTCTGATGTTGAAGTTGGGGAAATTTCGTCAAGCGCACCTGCTGGCAACACTGCATGAGGTTGACAACTGCTGGTGGATCAGCTGATGAACCACAACACCACCACCACCACCACCAAGGATAATAGATAAAAAAGGTTTATAATCGTCTTCATTCGTCTATCATCCAGTCACTAGGCCACTACTACTCATCACTACCCACGCCACTACCCACATCACTACCCACGCCTACGCCCACATCACTACCCACGCCTACGCCCACATCAAGAGCTAAGAAGAGAAGGAGACTCTTTGGTAGTAATGAAGGTAAAAAAAACATACGCAATTCATTCAATATTTACCGACTCTTTGTACGTATATAAAAGTGATGTGAATTAGGTAGACATACGTAATTCATTCGATATTTACTGACTTTTTTTGTGTATAAAAGTGAAGTGAATTAGGTAGACATACCGTACGTAATTCATTAAATATTTACCGACTCTTTGTACGTATATAAAAGTGATGTGAATTAGGTAGCCCTCTGCGGGACCCAAAAACTTAAAAGGTAACATAGACATTGATAAGAGTGACGTAAATTTTATGAGTCTTATTGGAATGGTCTAAATAAGTGGGTAAGGAAGGTAGAAAAACCGTACGCAATAACGGTAATTCTTTCAATATTTACCAAGATCTGTTGTGCTAAGTGTTACATGCCTCTGTAGTGTGAGTTCAAAGTGCAAGGTGCAGGTAATGTTATTGACATCATGTGTGGTATGTGTGATGAAAATCTATAAACCGTACAGTAAATCCAGCAGAACTATGGAAACTACGAAGTGATAAATGCGGTATTTTCAGAACACCATGATATATGTTTATAGTGCTAAGTTATGTTTGAAGGATTGTCATTTGGGTAATATATGAGTGCTGGTCCATAATGTCTTTTCGACTCAATATTTTAGAAAAATGCAATGTTTTATAGTGTGTTTTTAATTAATCTGTTGTTCACATCCGTCGTAAATGAGCGTTTATGGAGATATCCCCCCATCCAATCTCTGAAAACACTAATTTTCTTGAGGCCGGGAGCTAACCTTAGCAATCTATGGGGCCTGGATGTAAACACTCGGACATCCGGAATTGTTAGTATCCTGTACACCGCTAGAGTAGCTTGTCTTGTCGATAAATACAGGCCTTATTACACGAAGGATAGTTCACTGACATTGGTAGCACTCCGAGGGCATGTAAAAAGTCTTAACTAGCTTAAGTTATTCTCAAAACGGTGCTGAAAAATTCGTTCAGGGACGGACAGACACTGAGTACTGTACAAGTGGAAGCCATTGTAATGAATTAGAAATTGAGGCACATTAATCAAGCACACTGAACAACTGTTGAAATTGAGGTGCACTGATTGGACATCTGTGTGTTTATGGCTGCTATACACCCAGCAGATAAAGAAAAATTTAGTCAATTAAGGATAGTTGTATTACGAAAGCTATGATTATGGACAAGGGCCCGTACAATACTGTCATTTGCGTCTGTGTAAAGGCTTTGTTCTTTGTTTGACATGCCACTAATAAATAAAAGACAATTTCTATAATACCCGTACAAAAAAGTAATATAATATGTGGCTCCCCAAAAAAATTAAAATGCATCTAGTGGAACAGTGCAGCTAAAGTAAGAAAGTATTGTACTATGCAAATCAACTCCAAGGGTTCCCAGTAGATGGTGGATTACTGGACATGGGTATTACAAGGTAAGCTTCATAATTATTTGTTTTCTATGACAAATGTGTGTATGTAAAAAATATTAAATGCGGTTTTGCTGAAAAAATGGGTTTCCTAACACAGTACACTGTACAGTACTGTACTATATTTGGTGTTCAGCAAGTTTTCTATAACCCAGTGTGCCCTATTACAATATATATATACAGTACAGTATATAGTATCATTTTATCAGTGTTATTTTATATATATATAAATATATTATATTTGTATGTTTAGTAGATGTACTGTATATTGTAGGGTTATGGAAAACCAGAAAACACACATCAACTTTGGGCATAAGTGTTGTCATAGATGCACACATCAAAACCAAGAAAAAAGAGGACAATAGAAGCTGATCCTCATTATGGTGCTGGCAAGCATAAGCTTGTATTAAGCTAAATTATGCCATCATTCAAAGCAGAAATATTACACCTATTCAAATGAAATTTGAAATTGCAGTTTGCAGTCATGCCATGTACATATTTCAGAAGAAATCTCAAAGCAATATTCCAAATACATACGGAGTAGTAGGAAAATGAAAAATTCAAATTTACGAGTCTCGAGAAAAATTTATATTTTGTTTTAGGTAATTCTGCATAAGAATTCCACCCGGTTTTTTTATTTTTATTTTTTACTATTTCCTGCCTATTTTTACTTGTTCTATTCATTAGTTACCATAATATTGATAGGAAATCACTTGGTTTAGACATATTCCCTAAACCCTTCAATCTTGGGGAAGAGCACTGGGAATCAGGGGTTTTGGGTGGGGGGAAAACTCGCAAATTTGCTTATTTCGCCTTTATACTGCTTTGTTAACCTGCATAAATGTTGAAAATTTGAAAATCCGAGCCAAGTTTTGGCAAAACAAAAATAGCCTAAAGTCTAGGGAATTTCTACCTGAAAATTTGGTAATAGTCAAGCGGTGGATCATAATCAGGTTTGGACTGAAGGCTTGCAGATTGCAATGTTTTATAGTGTTTTATAAATCTACTTAAAATGCATATAGCATTGAGATGTAACCACAGACTGAGTTGTAATCTATATACATGTATATAAAACACTCCGTCTGTTTGTGTGTGTGTTTAGCCGCTATGCACGGCCACGTCATTTGACCTAGAGTAAATAGTAATACATCATTCTGATGGGTGAAGCCTGGGAAGTGTCCTCGGCCTACAAAAAAATGTTTTTAAATGACCAATGGGGGGGGGGGGTTCGAACCCCTGCAGTAGGGCTGGGCAGGAACCGTTTTTTTTTCAGTACTCACGGTTCCGAGTGCTCTGGCGGAACCGCCAGAACCGGTTCCACACATTTACCGCGAGTGCAGCATGTAACGTCTCAGAGGTGGATCTGAATTAATTCTTTCTATAGGTGTAGGCTATGACTCGTGTTAATGAATTATTAAAGATGTTTAGGTGTTTCAGACATTTTGTAGTATTCTTACCTTATCCCTTTCAAGTGTCAGTTTCATTATAATCGTATTAGTTTTTTTTTAATACATGAAGGAAAAGTAGGTGTGGTCGCTCTGAGATGGGGTGTTGCAGCACTCACGATAAAAGAGTTACTATTTCATTAAGAATTGGTACTGGTAAATCATTTATTTTGCAATGTATTGGTTCATTATAATTGTGGTTGTAAAGCTGGCATGGTTTCTCTGGGGGACCAGCAACCACACCGGATAATGGACTCCTCCCACCTTCCAAATAAGTTCACATAAAAATAATTAGAGGAAATTTATTGACAAAACCACATGTAGGATCTTCACCCGGACAACATCGGGTATCGCTGCTAGTTACAGTACACCTGTATATATAATTCTGTGTAGTTACCTTGGAACTACTTCCTCATGAGGAATACAGTAGATGCAATGAGGCTGCTGCATTCAACACTGTTTACATTACTTAGGGTATAATCACCCTAGACTTACGTTACACTGGACAGTCTCAGAAGCGCTCGTGATTTTTTGAAAGGCTATTCTGCCGAAAGTAAGTGCTATTTCCAATTACATTCCTGTCACTTTCACATACATATATTCCCTACTGTATTTTCTTATGATCGTTAGAGCACAAATTTGGACAAGGGCAAATACTTAAAAATAGGCCTGCCTTCGTGAGGACCAGGAAGGAACTGAGTGGGTAGCCGATCGATATTGTGATGTTGTTTACTAGCCCACTAACAAGTAAAACCCACCCTAAATGGCGGGAAATAGCTATAACGGTGTACACTGTCACCCGGAGTGCACGTACCGACGGTATATGACGTCAGCCGGATCGTAGAGGTTAATTAATTAAGACTAATGGGCCAAGCTTGTGGCCCTGTAGATAATATGCACTCGAGCTGATGAGCCACAATAATTATAAGCAGGTGTTGGTTAGAGTTTTTATGGAGTTTGTTTTTAAAATTTTGCACTTTGATAAATTTCACACTTTCAAGTCCCCTTCGCAAAATGTTAGTCTTAGTAAAGGATTCACGGCTATTGGAACCCTAATTTAAATAACTTTTACTATAAACTCGCTCTTGGTAGGCTAATGTTGTGTTCCTTAAATGTTTACAGATATATAGGATAAAGAAAATCAGATGTAGATGAACTTATTGAATTTAATACAGACATACATACAGTAAATAAGATTATACTGAATGTAATACAAATTAAAACATTGATAAACTTACTGGACATGAAAAAGATCATAGTGGTGACCTTATTCAACGTCAAACAAACCAACAAAATACTGAAGGTACAAAACATAAACAACAAAGACACTTAGAATAATAAACTGAACTTGTAACATCGTCGTCATAAGCTTGGTGGATAGGTAAGAAACACTCGTGGTGTATACGATGCATGGTGTGAAACTGGTACGATGGCTGTGTAGTGTGTCTGTGGAGTCATCGTACTGGTCCTACACTATAGTCAACACCATGGATATTCTTGCCTACCACACTTTGACCTGACTTGGAGTATTTAATATTGGAGTCTAATTATTCTGCTTGATATCTGACGAATGGTGGGGGAGGGGGACGGGGGGGCACCTTTTTCTACCTTTGTAACTAACTCGTTGTGAATAATTGATTTATTTATTTGTCATGTTCTCGTCTCTCATCCTAAGTGTATACAATATATCAGATCTGTCAGTCTGTTGGGGTTCAACTAAAGATAATTCCATACCAAGTTTATCAACAAACAAACTCTCTGGGCAATAGAATATACCGAGACAGATTACTTCAACTCTGGGCAATAGAATATTCCGAGACAGATTACTTAAATGATTATTGCTAAGTGGATAATCTGGGCAATAGAATATACCGAGACAGATTACTTCAACTCTCTGGGCAATAGAATATACTGAGACAAATTACTTCAAGGATTATTGCTAAAGGAATAATACAATATTGGTAAATCTGGATCAATTGATTCCTCCAAACTATACACAGCAACAGTACACCCTTCTTTATGTTCATCTGGTCCTGTTTCTTGTCATACATTGAAGGAATCAAGGTACTCCATTATACTGAAAGTGTATTATCTTCTTTAGGAATACTAGAGACTTCTTTATAACATTCAAAATTAATGCTAAATTATGCCCTTAGAATTATTGGAATTTCATGTTAATCGATGTGTCGAATAATTATTACTATTTTCACTCAGGCACATTTAATTGAACATTTTAGAGATAATTAAAGCATAATGAACTTAAGAAGATAATATGAGATACCCCATCAACGTATAAATATCAAGCAGTCGCTCCTCAGGATCACTAAATACTGCAATATTCTGTATTATCTAAATGAAGACCCATTTCATTAACAGTGCCGATGATGGTTCTCTGGGACGTGACTGTGTTGGTGTAGGTGGTCGAGTACACGGTTCTTGTCTGGAAGGTGATGAGGCGAGGAGCAATCATCTTCTCCCACGCCTCCGCCGGAGCTGTAAAGGGAACAGCCACAACATATAAATAAATAAATGTACAGTTACTCATGGGTTGCATGTTCAGCCAGCTAGAACATGCTAGTATATATTGTGTTATTTCCTTCCATTGCAGTATATATCTTGGTAGTAAAGAACAACACGTGTATGATTTTGCAGCACCTTATGATAATAATTGAGGGGATGAGTTGATGTAAGGTGTTGTATGAATATATTTTGATGCGAGACTTATTTAATTGTACGATGGAAGGAAGGTGTCGGTGGTTATTTGATTGTGGCTGTACATTCGCACTCAGAGGATAGATACAGTAGTTTCGAATTAGTAAGTTGTGGGTCACTCATTTTTCGGACGTGTTTCACATCACATCGCCGATTTCTCAAATTGTTAGCCGAAAAATGAGGGCCAATATTTGTTTGAGGGATTGTACAGAACCTCCTTAGATTGATTATGAAAGTAATCTGTTATTGTCATTAAAGTAAAGGGCACCTGATTCCCCCAAACTCTACTAGAAAACCAATCCTCTATTTGTATGTAATACTGAGGAATATTATAGTCTGTTTCATGATATAATATTATATACTTTGGAGACATCAGTCTGTGACTGAACTGGAGAACTATAGACTGATGAAACACACAACTACACTTTTTCACCAGTCTGTAGTTTTCCAGTTCACTCACAACAACAAAAAACAATAAACATTCGCTCGTAGAGCGAGGACTTGGCAAAAGTGTGGCAAAATTCAGACCCCTTGATTCCCGACCTAATGCTCAAATCGCGAGTTTTAGGAATACGGCCATCGCTCAAATACCATTAGAAGCAGAAATGAACATAGCATGTTACAGAAAATGTTTGATCAAAATCGAATCGGGAGAACTGAAGTTATAGCAGTTTGAAGATATATACAATTTTTACGATTTTGACCTTGATTTTTTTTTTTTGACCTTGAAAGTCAATTGGTAACATCAGCGTTGTGGTCCCTACATGTGGTTGTAATTTAATCGAAATCGGACCAGAAGTGAGTCCTACAGTGATCAAAACGCATGTGCAGAAATTGACCTGGAAATTCAGACCCCTTGATTTCCGACCTAATGCTCAAATCGCGAGTTTTAGGAATACGGCCATCACTCAAATACCATTAGAAGCAGAAATGAACATAGCATGTTACAAAAAAAGTCTAATCAAAATCAGATCTCCACAACCTAAATTTTTGCGGTTTTATCAATTTTCAGTTTTTTTTTTATAATTTTGACCTTGATTTTTTACTTTTGACCTTGAAAAACAATAGGTGACCTAGAAATGTTGATGCCTACTTGTGGTGAAAATGTCAGCAAAATCGGACAATAATTGCGACCTGTAGACCGCGAACTCTACGGACAGTCACAAACACACAAGACCACTGAGCAACATAGCCTACTTGGCAAAATTTCGCCAAGTAATAAATTGCCCCACTGCAGCAATGTCCATGACTGTACATACACACACCCACCTTGCAGTTGGAAAGAGTCCCCCACCAGTCCCCTTGCTTCTACTTCCTGATCCTCACTGTCCTCTTCGTTGGACCTTAAAAAAGACAGAAAACAAAATGGAATTGAAAATCCAATGTTTTGATGATGTTAATATATACAATATAATATAGTTGTTATAGTTTTGGGTCAGCCTGTGGTACTTCTATATTATGGCTTCTTCTTTGTATGTTCTTTTTGTTGTTACAATCTCATTGTATTATTCTGATTATTATTTGTATTTTGTTTTTTGCTATAATTACAATGTGTGTCAACTAAACCCTAAATCTCCCATAATTATAATAAATGGTAATGAACGTATAATGATTTAAGATGAATGTACCAAGTTAACGTACTGTATAATGATTTGAGATGAATGTAGGGTATCAAGTTAACCTACTGTGTGGGTGTTGGAGATGAGTGTACGGTAACAAGGTAACCTACTGTGTGGGTGTTGGGTTGGGATGGTTGTCGGTGGTGACTTGGATGGCAGGTGTGGCAGAGATGTTTTCTTCCACTTGAGAAGATTGACTGGTTGTCAACTGGTCTGAATGTTGGGATGGGAGCGTGGGGGAAGAGGAGGAGAATGAAGGGGCGATAGTGGCTGAAGAAAGGATTGAGGGAGTCTGGGAGAGGGACTGTGGAGTCTGCTGGACTCCAAAAGTGTACTGGGAAGAGGCGGAAAGATGGAAGGGTTGATTAGAGGCTGTTGCACTGGGTTGGGTCACAGATTTGGTGAAGGGTCGTACGATACGGTCAATATCTTCATCAGTATATGATACACAAGCCCTCCAGGTGGTGGCATCCGTACTCAATGTGCTCCACACCTGGCGTTAACAAAAAATATTATGTTGTCATCTTACTAACCAACACAAGATGTATACTTATATAATGTTCGTGAATTTCACGTCATCGTCCTAGAACTAGGACTAGAAAAAAAATACTAATGAAATGGGACTGAAGAGTGCCCACGAAAAGTATTATGATAAATCTTAACCTACAACTGAGTGTTCAAGATACACAATTTCCTCACTTTACAGTCACGTTCAAATGTTCTGTCAACACCTTCAAATGAAACGACCTTGATAAATTATGTGAAACTATAGTCATTGGTGTCTAGTATTGATTCATAAAATTCACTAAAATGAATCACTTTCATTCACCAGAAACAGGACTTTTGATTGTGTCTGTACATCTGGCTCCACTTCTACTGAGACCATTCGTTATATAGTCAATCCTCTGTGTATATAATATAATTATGAACCGTAAATTACATGTTTTGTGCTGAGTAAGAAACTGGTCACGTTATGCAGACAATGGAATAATTGATATATGTGTGTAGTGTCTCTGAAGGTATATATATAGTAAATTAGTCACTTGTATCAAACCTACCGTACTGTAACGTGTAAACAAGTAAGGACAGTGTAATAATTAATAGTGTGTAGTGTCTCTGAAGGTACCTATATATATAGTAAATTAGTCACTTGTATCAAACCTACCGTACTGTAGCGTGTAAACAAGTAAGGCAGTTCGGGCAGCTTGGGTAGTTCGGGTAGGTTAGGCAGGTTGGGTAGGCTAGGCAGGTCAGGTTGGTTAGACAAGTCTCGCTGATTGGACTGTGGTAATGTTGTCTCAACCTTGGCGTTAACGAGGACATTTGGACTGTCTGTTGGGACCTCGGTGGTTGTGGTGGTGATGTCCCTGATAGTACGGTTGATCTTAAGGGCCTTACTTACTCCAACCACCACCACCACAAATGTCAACACAAACGTCACCTGTATATATATAGTACATGATTGTATATTATGTTATACTACAAGTCACAATAATAATAACATTAACTTACTTACTCCAACCACCACCACCACAAATGTCAACACAAACGTCACCTGTATAGTACATGTATATTATGTTATACTACAAGTCACAATAATAATAACATTAACTTACTTACTCCAACCACCACCACCACAAATGTCAACACAATGGCTGATAGTGCTTGACCAGGGTCCAAGGAGTGTTGGAGAGTAACTGAACAGAGTTCGAAAAAGTGAGTCTTCTAAACCTCTCTCAACGTTGAGAATGGTTTGGAAAATTCACTAGTTCGAACTCTGTTCAGTTGCTCACCAACACTCCTTGTACCCTGGTCATGAACTATCAGCCATGGCTGTACTTCCTGCTTAATATATGGATCGTGGATGTACAAATTTAGTACAGTAATAACATTTGTACAGGTGGGAAATCAACTTTATAGACAATGAGTTTATAAGACTTTCAACCATAAAATGTTAGCGAAAGTTACACCTGTAAAATGGAGACCGACTCAAGTTATACAATCCAATAGTTCAATATAATTAAATCTTGTATCAACCCTGTTTGTGTTTAAAGAAAGTCTTAAATATTGATGACACTTTACCTTCATGTTATAGAGTAGAGTAGAGTATGTGAAGGTATAGTAGTAATGGTTACTTAGCTACTGCTCCTTTACTTATATATCCTACCCACTTATTGATGACACTTTACCTTCATGTTATAGAGTAGAGTGTGTGAAGGTGTAGTAGTAATGGTTACTTAGCTGCTGCTCCTTTACTTATATATCCTACCCACTTATCTGTTAGTCTCTTCCTCAAACACAATACTGTCATAGTTGCCACTTTACTTGGTTTGGTTCACAGTTGGAAGAGTAAGTCTTCTATGATTTTGTTTATAATATTAATATTTATGTATTTTATAACCAAGACCATTTAACGCTATATGTCCATACATTCTCATTGTTATCCAAAATACTTTAGTCATTTTATTCTGACAAAGATATAAAACTCTATATTCCCGAGGTATAAATGCCAGTTAGTATTTCTACAAGTGGGTTGTCCTTTGTTTACATCTTTCCAGCGACCAGGACATTACAGACCATCTCAGTGAAAGTTCACACAAAAGGAGGAATTGTTGTACAACTGATAATGGTAGATATAAAGGTCATTATTATTTGTTTGTTCTCTCTCTCTCTCTTTCTCTCTTTCTCTCTCTCTCTCTTTCTCTCTTTCTCTGAGTCTCAAAATATATCACTAAATTAAAATATCATGGATGATTAAAATTTCCTCTATAATATTGGAAGCCAGACAATAGTACAGATGTTAATGATGCTAAATAATTTAAACTTGTGAATGAGTTTGGCTGTATACTGTATTTATGTTACCTCTATACGATCATAATTAGAATATTTTTATCTATATGCTTATCGACTCATGGTGTTGATCAGTCTTGTTACATCAACACATTTCCCCACAGTCTACAAGGTTGCAATTCTCGCTCTTACAGCCGGGTACCTACTTACTGCTATAAGCTCCACTAGTAAGGCTGTTGCTGATTGACTGTCCTATGTATTCTTTTATATTCCGTTGTATTTCAATATAATTCGTATACTTGATTAACATTTCTCCGAGGTATGCGTAGAGTAAGGGGGTGGGGGTGAGAGGTGGAGTGTTGCTGCTATATAGTTTAGTTTCTCCACCTTAGTTTAGTCCCTCAAGTAACTTTTCTCCAAGCTGCGTCAGGGAACTCAAGTGATCTCTGATTGAATCCTCTTATTTTGCCGTTTATATTCTGTTTTAATTTTTTTATTGAGGTTTTGTGTAAACATTGCGTACCGTACTTGTTGTGTGTGACCTGGTCAGGGGTAACCATATTATTTGTTTTGGGACTTTTATTTGCTGCCATAGACAAACCAGTAGACTTAGGAGAGTCTGGTTTTGAGATTCAGGTGTGAAATAAAAGCACTATAAATGTGGAATAACAAAATGAACAGTGTTGCCAAAAAAGGTACTGTGACAACTATTTATACAACATTAAATATATTAATGTCCATAGTTGTTTGTAGGGATTATAAGTATGTATTACAGAAGAATATGTATATTTCCTTCTGTTATACATGCTTATAGGTCACATACAAATAGTTGTGGATATTACTATGGTTAAAGTTGTATCAAGATTTGTCGCCATACCTTTTTGGGCAACTGTACGTATGCGATACTTCACAAATCGACCCTTTTTTGTGGTTGGGTGGCAAGAAATGGTCAGATATATTAGTGGTGTTGAGGGGTTAATAAACCTTGTAATAGATTTGAAATTTGTGTCTGTAGACCTTAGATTAGATAAGAGGTCAACCGATAATCTCTGGTTATTCCCTTGACAGCACTTGGAGTGGTTTATGTGGCAGCGAGACTCTAGTGATGGTGGTGGGACCGGATGAGGCCCTGGGGACAAGGCAGTCCTACAAAAGGAAAGGGAGAAGAAGAAAAAGGAAGAATGAAGGTCACACTCAGGAGTAGTGAGAGTAGCTACCGTCCTGGGGTGGAAGACATAAAAAAAAGTAAACATTTATTTAAAAGTGCTCCTGCAGGTCCTGGATAAACTGTTAATGATGCAGATGTGGAAGGACGAGTATTAGAGGTTGAGGAGTTTGTGGGTGAGGTGAGAGCAGCTGGTGTGGGTGGACGTGTGGTGTGTCGTCTGCTGTTGAGTGTGTGAATGGCTCTACCCAATTGTGATCACCACGATACTGTAGCTGTGTTGACTGACGCTGTACACCATGATTGGGCCAGGTAAGATTTGTTGATGTTTGTATTTCACAAAGGTTAGTTATGTAATGTGTTAACACCTCACATTAGGAGGGTAGGTAGGCGAAAGTACACATCTTAATTCTTCAGTATGTTGTTGGTGAATACATGGTTCAGTATATCATGTAGGAGAGTTTAAGAAAATGAACTGACATTTCAGCCCTGGCTTTGACGATTGAGATAAATATGTTATGACAATGTCATGTAAGGAATTGACAGTAAGAAAATAGTTCGACAGATTATTTATCATGGCTGATAGTGCTGGACCAGGCTAAACCTCTCTCAACGTTGAGAATCGTTTGGAGAAATAAGTTCGAACTGTGTTGAGTTGCTCTCCATCAGTGTTCTCCTTGGACTCTGGTCCAGCCATGAGTGTACACTCGGATACTATAGTCTGTAGCCCACATGAGTCGAAGGCAGAGATCTGAAGCAGGTGATTTCTAGACGACAGGCCACCCAAAGCCTCCATTGGTTAGAGGTGTGTAACCTAGTGATGTTTTAGGTAGACTGTCGTCCAGAAACCGCCTAGCTTCTTCAGATCTCGGGCTTCGACTGAGGTGGGCCAGAAACTATGGTATCCAAGTGTACATGTTGTGCAGTAAGTATAGTCAAGAGCTACCAAAGATTCAATTGTTCCGAATAGTATTCAAATTTTTAATCGTACATTGTACTGTATGTATGTACAGTCGAGGTCAAATATAATCATCCATATAGGGGTAACTCACGTAAGAGTTTGACAGGTTCCCTCTGTTCATTTAAATGATAAACTTATCAATAAATAGGTTAAGTACCATCTTTTAATTTAATACAAGCAGCTACACACTACTTAAAACAATAGCATCATATGTGAACATGAAAACATATTTAAAGTTACCCATATATGGATGATTATTATTGACCACGACTGTATGTGATTGCACTATGTTTAACCTTTTATCGTATAAAGACAATAGAGTTTCTTACATTTGAGTATTATACTCTATTTTAACAATTTGTGTGTGATAGGCGAGACATGTAAAGTTATATTTCAACCTCATTGTCCAATACTGTATGGAGCTCTCACAACAAATTTCTCATTGTATATATGATGCAATCTTATCTTAGGTGGCAGTGCAAGCGTTGGATAGCGGCTGTTGGAGGGCAACACACAGAAGATGCGCAGACTGGGAGCAACGAATTACAACAGAATTAGGTAAGTAGTTGTAAAGCAACTTGTCCAGTAATTTAATTTTTCTAGTCAAAGGCAAAAAAATGGAAGACATAAAAACCACTAGTTTTTGTCTAGACAGGGGATAAAAATACACATATATTCTGTATTATTGTTCACTTGTCCCCCTCCAATATAACTAGACAATGTGGGGGAATAATAATTTAGATATGGGTTTTAATTAGAGCTTTTATTGTTCCATTGTACAGTATAATCGAGAAGTAGACCTTTTGGCTTATGCCCAGATTAGACAAACCACCTATATATTATTAAGATTTTAAATGCAATAAAAGTATTTTTTTCTTAAATTAAATAATTTTGTATAATAACTACTATTAATTAATTATTGTAACAAATTATATTACTGTAATAATAATAGTAACTTCTTTTCTGTTATAGAAATCGATTTCTGAATAGTTTGCCTGTCTACTCAACTGATGGCTATATCTGGGATGAACCCATTACTCACATTCACCTAGGTCATGCCAGCAAAGGACTGGCAGGGTTGTACTTCCCCCTTGGTCCCACACCAAGGGGGAGGAGGGTCACATCTCATCAAGACCACACACATAGCCTACACATTGAAAGGCTCACCTTTCTAATGGTTGGTGTGTGTGTATAAGTATTGTGATGGGTGGGTGGTACAGATAGTGTGCAATGTACTGGTGCATTGACTTCATCTCTGCTCACACTCCAACCACCTGAGTACCTTCCACAAAACATTCATCTATATTCCCCCTACTTATTCTTCACCAACTTAACATAATTGTTAACATTTAAATTATTACTCTTTTTTTTTTTTTAATCACACATTTCTACCCAGTTATAATCAATATTGGATTCAACACTCCTTTCATACACTGCTTTAATCACCTCCACAGAACTTTCTCTACTTACGGATTCATGGTTTCTTCAGTCTTGTATACATCCGGCCTGCCAATACAAATAATATGGATTAATATGGATTAATACTTAGGGCAGTAGTTTTTAAAAAATTGAGGGCCCTTACTGGAGCTCTATGAATCCTCCAAATAATCCAGGCCACAGAACCCTTCAGTATTTCTAATAGGGAATCTGTTGCCTGGAGTAGTTTGGAGAATTCATGGAGCTCCAGTAAGGGCCCTCAATTTTTTTTAAACTACGATCTTAGACTTTAAGTATAATAATACACACACTCAATCACAAGCCTGAGATCTGGAGCAGGCGGTTTCTAGACGACAGCCCACCCAAAGCCTTCATTGGTTCCAAATGTGTGTGGCCTCATAATGGTTTGGGTGACCCGTCGTCCAGAAATAGCCTGCTTCAGATCTCGGCCTTCGACTCAGGTGGACTAGGGATTGTGGATTGAGAGTACTGTACAGCTCCTGTTATACAACATTTCCTGTCAATTTACTTTACACAAATACTACATATTGCAACATTAGACTCTTAAACCACAGTCTTCTATTAGATTTTCCCAGCAGGGCTGCTCGATTAGACAGGTTGATTCAACTACATTGTTAATACAGACAGTGTACAGAGATCATTGAACTAGCCACAAGACAAATATTTCTATGTAATTGCATTTTTTTATGCACTTAACTCTTTACTTCAGTTATTTTTATTATGTCACCAAGGTCAATTTCATTTGTACAGACTGAATCTGATGTATCATTCATTATTTTTACTGGTATGAATTACTCAAACTATACTGTATAAGTATATGACAAACCAAAAACTGATTATTTTTAAATCTTAACCAGCATTAAATTTACAAAAAATTCTGTCTCTTTCCTGCCAAAAAATGTCAAGGGTCGAACTTACACCAATTAAAACACTGATTGAAAAGCTCTAAGTTACTCCAAGCTGTACATCTATGAACATACCTGTATACACTGCAGGGCTACATAAAACACGGGCTGGTTCTTCGGGAGTCCAGTACAAGGTGTAGCCAACACAACAACAGGCGCCACGAGGGTGAAGCACAAACCACCCAGTCACTGGTCTAGTTAACCACTTCGATACGGTTTCTCTTCCAGCATCACTAGAAATAAATTCATATATGCTTTTAATGGGGTGTGGGAATAGGGGGACAGGCTCGTTTTTTTTTTTGGGGGGGGGGTTAAGGGGTGCGGGAATATGGGAACAGGCTTTCTACCCACTCCCACACACCCCTTAACCAATTCAGTTAGTTATAACAGTTCAGACATTGTTCATTGCCCTGAGTGTTATGAGGGATATTATTTATATCGCCAAAGCCAAGGCATTTATTTGTTACTAAATCAAATTATAAAAAGATTGAAGAGTTCTGTACTATCAAAGACAAACGTAGTGTTGTTGTCTTGACCGATTATTTGTATACAACTCGTGAAACAATGAAAACCACCACAATAACGTCCATGTCCAGTATGCTTCGTTCTTTACCATATGTTTCCACCAACTTAACAACACGACTTTTGTCTTTCATAGTACAGTTGAGCAAGTAGAAAATGCAAGAAAAATATGAGTGTTTATGGCAAAATCTTCCAGTTCTATATAATAAATCTTGGTTTTCTTATCAATCAATCACTTAACTTAAGACTCCATAGCCAATGTAAAGTGGAACGTAACTGAATGAAATGTTTGAGTGGTAACCAGACGTGGACATATACATTCATAGTTTACTTGTACTTTCTACTTGCTCAACTGTACATAGTGGGAAAAAATGATTAAACTTTTAAGAGATTCTATGTATAGCACCAGATCGTGAAAGATGTTTTGTCACTCAAAGGCAAGAAAATGATTGGGTTGGAATATGAAATGGGAGGTGAGAAATATAAACTGCACAGAGATATTGGCTAAAAGTCGGGTATGGGACACCAAAGTCAAATCAGACAGGGAAGCGATACGACCTCGAATGAAGGACAGTGGAACACACTAAATGGAATGGCTCAGGTCCAAAGGGGCGCCAGTACCTTCAAAGTATTGCCCTCATCTTTGCAAACAATATCCCATCCTGTGAGGGAGGTTAGATATACAGTACAGAGTATCGGTATCTAGTGTTCTTAGGGAAAAAATTGGTATTAAAGAACATCACCCTATTCCAGAAAGACTATAGAGCGAAGGAGAGAAAGTCTTCGGGAGGCAGGACGGCAAACACGAAAAACAAAAATTGGACAGTTAAAGGAAAGTGAGCCAATCATAGGGACGGCAAAAAATATACCAAGTAGACCTTCACTGCTACTTTACACTTAACAGGGCCGTGCTCAACGTAACTACAATGTGGGACAGTCGCCAAACGCCAGGACCACCTAGCCTCGAGAGGTGGGTATCGGGCTCTGGCAACAGCGTATTAAGTTTGTTGGTATTGCAGTCTACCCACACAGTCTGTCTGGTGTTAGTGCTCTGGGCCACCAAGGACACCATTTACTGACCAGATCCACCTAATAAAAAGGACTGACTGGATGGCTTGCCGAGTTAGATAATGTACAAAAGTAGGTGAGACAAGAAGTGGACAATGTGTGTGATAGAATACACGCCAATTACCACCTTAAATTATAGCCCCGCCATCTATGGAATGAACTCAAGACTCACCGAGGTTCACTACGGAAGTTATTAATCAGAATTTCGTCGAGCAGGTAGGCCTACTCAAGATCCAGATACTTGGGCCTACTATTAAAGACAAAACTCGTGTCGTGAAATCTGGTGAAAACATTTGGTAGAGGACTAACCAACCATACTGAGCATGAACGTTACTGTGGTGGTGGGGTTTTCATTATGCTTCACAAGTTATATTAAATAATTGGACAAGACAGCGACACGAGTTTTATCTTTGATAGTACACAAGAACAAACAAATTATATATACACTGTTGCCAGAACCAGTTACTCACCTCTCGATACCATAGAGGTGGCTCAGGTGGAACGTTTGGTGACTACACTACGCTCCACTCCACTCCACTCCCATCTCCACTACACTCCACTCATTTCCACTTATTAGTTTCACATTTGTTTTGGAAACTTTACAGGAGAGATTACTCTTCATTATTCACACTTATTACAACTTCACTTATTAATCAGTTCGCTTTTAGTCATTTTTTCAATCATTTAGAACTTTTTACAACACGAGTGAACTCTGACGAGGGTTTGCTCATAATTTCGGTCCAACCTTTATAGAAAACGACTCAGTTGTGTGACTAGTATAAATCATTCAGGATACAATGTGTGTAAATTTTATATATTTATTGGCCTCATTTCGTTAGACATTTGAGCAAACCATCCATCATTTCACTGGCATCGTTGATTTACACATTTAAGGGGGAAATTTTGCGTTGGTAAATCTGGAGCAACTGAATCCTCCAAACTATTCCAAGCAATAGAACACTATTTTTTGCTCTTCTAGTCCTGTTTCCTGGCATACTTTAGAGGAATCAAGGCACTCCAATGTAACAAAAGTGAATTCCCACCTTAATTAAGATGCTAGAACCACTGGACCAATTTGCATTATAGTTTGATTTCCATTTGTTTTATTTTATATTTTAGCTTGTTTTATAATTAGTTCTATAATTTATCGGTTCTATTTTATAATTAGTTCCATTTATAATTTGGAACAAACCATTTTTTCGATTCACCGGCATCACTGAACACAAATGTTACACTCCACATTCTGATTAACTAAAATTTTTCACTTCAATGATTTCACACATTTTACGTTTGAGTATATCCACATCACACTGGTCAATAGCAGCTGTAATTTCTGCTCTTAAATCATTAAAATTCGTAACTCTCGTACCACACACACACACCACGATCTCTGACGAATCCCCAAAACAAAGAAATGACAGCCGGGCAATGAACTGTCCCTCCACGACCATTTTATGTACCGAGGAATGTAAAAACAAAACATAGAAACACCTAAAATTCTCTTTCCAGTGAGAAAACACGGCACCTTTTTAAACTTTCTAAATGGCTTATGGAACAGAATATGTAAGGACTATTTTCAGACACCTTATGTACTATTAAAGACAAAACTAGTGTCGTGAAATCCAGTCAAAACATATGGTAGAGAGTTAACCATACTGGACATGAACGTTACGGTGGTGGGGCTTTCATTAGGTTTCACAAGCTATATTATTAAACCATTGGACAAGACAGTGACACGAGTTTGATCTTTGATAGTACACGTAAAGCAAACTGAGAATCAACGGGCACTTCTCTCCACTCGCCCTGCTGATCGTCAACTGAGCCACTACTACCAGTAAGATCGGTCCTCACTCATCACTGAATAGTCATTTGTGGGTATGACAGGGCACCTCCCTCTTGTAGTCTGTTACTGATTACCTATTATCAAAAAATATCACTTAATAATTATGACTACCGTGTTAATATTACTGAAAGTGCAATAAATATATCAATGTTGATATGGTTATCGTGTCAATATTACTGAAAGTGCAATAAATATAGCTATTATCCATATAGGGGTAACTAAAATAACAGTTTGACAGCTTCCTTTTTTTCCTTAGTTGATAAATATTCCAACAAATAGGTTAAATACCATCTTAATTTACTACAAGCAGCTATGACTGCTATGCATTACTTGAAACATTAGTTATGTGAACGTGAAAACAGTTATGTGAACTACCCATTACTATTGACCACGACTGTACACTCGGATACCAGTCCCTAGTCCACCTGAATTGAAGCCCGAGATCTTAATCAAGGTGGTTTCTGGACGACAGCCCACCCAAAGCCTCCATTGGTTTGAAATGTGTGTATGTAGCCTTGTGATATCTGGGTGTAAACCTACCCGATACTTTTTTGATCGAGTGTACATATACTCTATCATCACCACCATTTCACTCGTTTATTTTCAGCCTTTGGTTGCATACATGTGCCTACCAAGAGAAAAATCGCGAGAAAAGAGCTCCAAGCTACTTCACTACTCTGAAACTGAAGAGTTTTATTAGTAAAGAATGGGCCAGGACAGTGGGTGAAAAAAATGTAGGTTTAACACTCACTCAACCTCCCGCGACGTGATGGTCCAAGTTCATGTTTAAGTTAGAGGTCCCGCAGAGGGCTGCTCGTGGGCAGCATAATATGCGGGGGCTGTGCGGGGGATTTAGGGATCCAGGGTAGGATTAGGAAAGGGGTTAGGATGAGGGTGGATTGGGTCAGGGACTGTGGGTTGAGGATTAGGATTGGTGATCCTATTTCTAAAAGTGTTACGAGTGGGGCTATTAACTATATGAGATGGAGGCTACGGGGAAAGAATGAGTGCCTAAATATATCAGTGCTTGTCTGGTATGTATGGTATTTTAAGTTGTGGCTTTTAAGGATTATAAAATGATAAAAATGTACTAAAAAAAGAAACTATTATTAAAAACTGTGAAAAACAAGGGGTGGATGGCAGTGTTTTCCCTGGGACCCTGGACAAACCTACAAAGCCATTAAACACACAAGAAAATTTCTACACAACACACAACAACTACACAGAATATAACATACTAATTAACCGCACATAGCGCCTTCGGGGCACTAGAGGCTGTGACATCACAGCCTATAAGGCCCCAACAAATGCAAAGAAGAAGAAGTAAGTGTTTTCCCTGGGGGAGGGTGTATGTAAATTTAAAAAAACACTAAAAACAGTAATAAAAAGGAAAAGATGACATAAAATGACAGCCAAAACAAACAATCTCGATACTTAATTGATGAAATGTGATGATATGAGAGGTTTGTTTTAGTGAAGTAAAAAAAAGAAGGATAAATGGAGAAGGAAATCGGAGCTCGGGGAGGACACGTCTTGCTCCAGGAACCACAACAACAACTCCAGCGTTGATAGAACACTTTATTGAATAACCTGATGAGGAAAAGTTATTTAGTATATTAAAGAACAATGACAAAAATACGGTACTTGAAAAAGCGTTTTGTACTGATTAATAATATAGTTTTGTAATGCCACATTTATAAAGTTTACGAGGACTATGACAATGAGCAAAAAACTAAGCTAATCACAAGTCAGTCTGCACGCAGGTTCAATGAAGTCATTTACGACAGAAAACTTGATAATCATTAAGATGCTCAATAGGTTTAATTAAGGCTGTTCCCGTAAAGTATACTCAACCTAATAAGATCCTTACCTTAACAGTGTGAAGAGTCGAGGCGAGAAGATAATTTCTGCCGGCCATTGGCTGAATGAAGCCTCACTTCCATGCTAACATTAAAGTTAGTTTCTTGTTATTGCCCAGGGTCACACTACTAGTTTCTTATCCATGGCTCTCTTATCCTTAACTTAATTGTGGTCCATGTATTGCCCCCATGGCCATTTACACATCAGCTCTTTATTCAAGGTCACTAATCTTTAGTTTTTCGTTCACCACCACTCCATTACTTACTCGTCTGATATAATGAACCAACTCACCACAGTACAAATCTGTAACAAAGAAATAGACATTAAGTAATCCTGAAGAATGGCAACTTGACACTATATTATCAACATTGTATTCACACCAATACTTCACTAAACTACAGTAGCCGTAAATAGATTACTTCACCATTGAAAAAATATTACACTAAAAGCAAAACTGCCTGTATCTACGACGACTGAAATATACCGTAAACAACTTCAAGTCACTAGGAATAATCACCGGTTAACGCAGCCCAATTAAGTAAACAATCCAGTAAACTATTACATGTAAAACAAAGATAGTCGTGTAATATAATAATGAAATGTTTATAGAAATTTAATTAAGGAATCTCGAGGCAATACTTACTTTACACACAGTCACACACGAGAATAGGGAGGAACACAGATAGCACGACTTGTCACTGCCGAGCCTGGAGTCCAAATGAGAGAGGTGGCAGAGACGGACTTGTGCTTCTCGTGCCTTCCGTTTTGCCTCCCTCCAGTCAGCCACCACCATACCTCCCCCCCCCCCCCAACTCCACCTTTTCACCCATGTTGCCAACTGCTGCTAAAATATATATATATAAAAGAAAAATTATCCATGTGGTTCTAAATTTCACCGAGTTAATATCGTGAGTGCAACATTGTTTATAAGCCTAAGGCACTGTTTACTTGTCTTGTTTATTAGTGTTTACAGGAATACAATATTGTTTATAATCGGTAATCTAGTCGTATTGTTTATGTGGGCGGGGCTAAGTGTGGGAGGAGGCGAGGAGGAAAAGTAGAGGGGTAGAGGGGGGACAACGCGTGGTGGAAGTGATGTAGGAGGGTAGTAATAAGTACGGGCCGCCGCTACGGGTGTGTTGTGGGGGTTGAAAGCTTGGGACGGGGGTGGGGGTGTGTGTGAAAGCAAGGGACGGAGGTAGGGGTGGGGGGTGGGGTGAAAGCAAGGGACGAGGGTGGGGGAGAGAAGTGAGAGAAGCAACGAATGAAATGTTATGTGTGTATCTTGGGATTCTTGGCAGACAATATTAATTTTCTAGTGAATAAAGAGACATTGCTTATACACTTCTAGGAGAATAATTAAAAATGCTAAGTTACGTTGCACAAATTATCATTCCTTCATCCAGCTACGACCCCGTATTGCCTGTATTATTATGTTTGGAGAATAGTAAAGCTTATATAAATTTACTCATTGCAGAAAAAAAAAGTCATGTGATATTTAAGGAGGTGTGGGAGTAGGGGACAGGCTGGGGGTGGGGGGTGGGGACTGGGGAGTGCGGGAATAGGGGGACAGGCTTGGAGTGGGTAGAAAGCCTGTCCCCCTATTCCCGTACCCCCCTAACCCCCCAAAAAAAAACACACCCAAGCCTGTCCCCCTACTCCTGCACCACTCAAACCCCCTCCATGTCTGTCCCCCTATTCCCACACACCCTTAACAACAACAACAACAACAACAACAACAAATAGAAAGTCGATAATAAGTAATAAAATAACAAGTTCATCTCGATGGTCCTTTTTATTTTAAGATGCAACAACAACTGTACAAGGTAAAATATACATGATTTTACAAAATTTGCAATCATAATTATTAGAACACTTATGGAGACAACACGAATAGGAGAAAAATTACCTGACTTAACAAACAACACACAACAAATACCGACCTCCATCATATTATTCTCAACACATTATCAAATACCGACCTCCATCATATTATTCTCAACACATTATCAAATACCGACCTCCATCATATTATTCTCAACACATTATCAAATACCGACCTCCATCATATTATTCTCACCACATTATCAAATACCGACCTCCATCATATTATTCTCACCCCCATCATATTATTCTCAACACATTATCAAATACCGACCTCCATCATATTATTCTCAACACATTATCAAATACCGACCTCCATCATATTATTCTCACCTCCATCATATTATTCTCAACACATTATCAAATACCGACCTCCATCATATTATTCTCCTTCTCCGAGGCTAATAAGGACAGATTATTATTCGTATTATTGTGGTTTTTGTTCTTCATAATTCAGTAGCAAGGGTATGTATGAGTGTATGTATGTATAGTAGCCGAAAGAAACGTATGTGTGAGTATGTGTGTGTGTGTTTTATATAATTATAATCGCCACCACACTGGGACTTCTTTCATTCTCTCTATTATTATTATTTTTATTATTGTTATTGTTATTATTATTATTATTATTATTATTATTATTGTTATTATTATTATTGTTATTATAATTATTTTTGTTATTATTATTATTATTGTTATTATTATTATTATTATTGTGTTTTCATTCTCTTGTCACTAGCTTCGTGTTATGTAAGTATATTGTTAAGTCAACCCATTTTTCTTTCTTTAACCAACCAACCAACCAACAGCTTAACTCACAATCTATCAGGATCCTAAGAAGATTGGTTATGAGAAAGCATTTTTCATACGATACAATACACAACACACAAACAAACAAACAAACAAACAAACACGCATTCACTAACCAGAAGAAGAAGAAGGAGGCTTTTTAATTGTTTTGTAAGGAGGCTTTTTAATAGTTTTCTAAGGAGGCTTGGAGGCTTTTTAATTGTTTTGTAATGACGGTACAGTTGGCTCCACTCCCGCGTTTCATCCCCTCGTGTTGCCAATGTTGGGTCAGTCAGAAATTCGAATCCCGATCCACAAGTTAAAAAATTCGTAATATCCATAAAATATCCTTAGAGTGAAAGATATGAATGTTTCGAAAATTTAAACTTGTGAATCGGTTTTGGAATTCCTGACTGGCCCAACATTGGCAACGACAGGGGAGAAACGCGGGAGTGGAGCCAACTGTACATTTCAACCAACACACCAACAACAGCCACTGACGAGGCTTTGGGGCGTGTTATCATCGAGTAAAGGCAGCACAATATATATCAAAAAGAGTTTACACATGTAAGATTAAATTCCCCCCAAAAAATTACTAGACGCTCTCAAAGACAACTTAACTGACCAGGAGCTAAAAATGTCCACCATCAATCACACTAGAGTTCAAACTAGTTATATAATTATATCCTGTTATTTCTACATGTATCTCATAGAAAATGTGTGATAATGACAGAAGAAGCAATGTCCACATAGCACTCTGGTGTACAGACTTGATAACATGTAAATATTGTAAAGAATCTTATTTACTAAACGGTACTCTCCCTTATACTACGGTCGTGGTGGTTGAGTTTTCCTATTATTACTTTTTGGCTCTTGGTCAGTTATGCCTTGAAGCGCCTGGTACAATACTCTAATAAGAAGAGATGGGTGGACCAACTCGGCTCTTACTGTACGTGGAAGCACTACTCGCTCAGCTCGAGTCCGAGATTATACAGAAAAACAAAACACAAAATTTTAGATTATTCCAGTGATTGGAGAGGAGGAGTATGACTGACATGTTTGTTCAGCTGACTGCATTACCAGCTTTTCATAATTATACAGAAAAACAAAACACAAAATTCAGATTAATTCCAGTGATTGGAGAGGAGGAGTAAGACCGACATGTTTGTTCAGCTGACTATATTACCTGGCAGCTTCATAAAGTACTATTATATTCCTAGTCACACCCACAGGACACAGTATAGTTCAGTCTAAAGAATAAACTCCCACCATACATGTACAGTGTTGTCTTACCAACCCAATTATAGACCATGTAAAATAATGTCGAATGCACCAGACTCAATGACATTCACATCAACATTATTTATTATTTATTTATTTATTTATTATTGCAACCATTATATTGGAGGCTACTGATTCCTCCTAACCCACGACACCAAACCTACTTTATAGTTTGGAGTATTCAGTCAGTTCCCTCTCATTCTCCTACAAACTCTCAATTAAGTTCCATAAAATCGTAATAAATACACAACATCATTTTTTAGGAATGCACATATGGTAATGGCAGCTAGTCACATTAACACTCAAAGCTGACATACCGTAGTAACATTACATAAGTGACAAAACACAACTTCGGTATCAAGTTAGAGTCATGATGAGGTTTCCAGATCAAGAGATAATTTCCATCTCGAGGTAAACATAAATGCTATTATACCGTCCTAGGAAATAACGCCTTAGTAACCTCTGGCGACAAGAGCTAAAATCAGCACAAGCTCAAACTCAAACTCAGATTAAGTACCCTGGTATTTCTAGTATGAACTTCAGTCTTCTGAGGCAAAAGTCGGATTCCTTATAAACATACAGTATATATATAGCCCTTATTGACCTTCCTCTCGTATATACAGTAATCATTTATCATGTCGCTTCTCAATAACCACAATGGCTGTACATGAACCAACCTATACTGTATAAATATAGTTGTTTCCAGGTGTACTATTCACGCTTCTCTCGTTTTTCCTACTACTGAAGGGGTGTTAATTAATTGGAGGGCTACTAATTTCTCCAAACTAAGACACAAAACAAACAGGTTCCCGGTTATAGTATGGTAACACTGAGGTCGTCTGTTTCCTGGCTTAGTTTTGATTATGTCAGTAAACGAGACCAGCTTAAGGGGGTGTGGGAATTAGAGGACAGGCTTGGGAGTTTTTTGGGGGATGCGGGAGTAGGGAGACAGGCTTCTGGGGGTTATGGGTGGGTGCGGGAATAGGGGACAGGCTTTCTACCAACCCACCCAACCCCAAGCTTGTCCCCCTACTCCCGTACAACCCCCCCAAGCCTGTCCCCTAATTCCCACACACCCCTTAACTGCACCAGGACGACTATGTAATACAACAACACCCCTTATGAGGTCTCCAGGAAAGATGCCTATAAGATACATACATGGTCTAGGAACCTGAGTGTCAGAGCTCTTACCACTGAGTCACGAAGGATGCTGCTGCCTCTCACACACACACACACACACTCACTCCCAAGTACTCTACATACACAGCAGGGGAAACTATGGCCCGTAAAGAAAGGTTTACATCATTATACTTTACATCGTCTCTCCTGGGTGAACTGAGGGTTGAACAATCGACTTCAGAGTTTACTAAAGTTCAACGATAATTTAACTTTACTTTAGATCAGACATACACAATACATAAGTTCAAACACATGCATCATTTACAGACACGAGCCATAATATATAAGTTCAAACACATGCATCATTTACAGACACGAGCCATAATATAATTTATCCAGGTCTGTTTCTTATAATAGCCTGGTGGAATAATAAACGATTTCCATCCAATATGAGACAGTATATAAGCGTTGTAAACTAAACCAAGATCCAGAATATTAGATCTTGGGCTAAACTGATTCACTGCTATGTCATATGATTTCAACCTTAACATGACCTGGTTACTTACTATGGCTCGTGACAGCACATTCTAAGATATAATTATAGTTTTTTTGTTCTGCTTAATTTCTGAGGATATTCTTATGCTAACGAAATGTAATATACATATTTTTTTTCTTTCCAAACTAGTTATAAATAATCTACTTAATGTTTTATCAGTTCATGAAACTAACACACGTGCCGATATTATTGATTTGTCACCTAACCATGCACGCAATAATCAGGTATTTTGTCTTGTAGATATTTTCATGCATCAAGTTCTAGTGTTGGCACAAATATAGTTCCATTATGAAAATATATATTAAGAAATCTTATAAAATAAAATACATCTCCTAATACAAAATAATGCTAAACCTATAAGATTTGTTTCAACATTAAATTACAAAAATAGCATTTGGTATAAAAGGATATTAACTAATACATTTATTCGAACTTGTTGGATGCTAATTCTGCTGAAGAGGGAAGTACAGTGTTGGTAAATCTGGAGCAACTGAATCCTCCAAACTATTCCAAGCAACAGAACACCATTATTTTTATTAACTTGGGCCTGTTTTCTGGCCTACTTTGGAGGAATCAAGGTACTCCAATGTACCAAAAGTATACTCTGCCCTTAATGGACCCTGTGATCATGTACGAGAATTGGATGGAGGCTTCTGATTCCTCCTGACTATGCCACGAAACAATCTCCTTCCATATAGGTGATGTTTCGTGGCAATATTTGAAGGACTCGTCTGCCTCCAATATTTCCGACTACATCACGGTGGTCCTCTTAATTAAAAGAATAAATGGCATGTCCTGTTTGTATGTTTACAGTACGTGACTATTAATTAACTATAACTTGGCCCATAAATCACATCTTTCTTCTAGAGGAATGATTGACTGATTTATTTTGAACAGTTAAATTATTTTGGTCTATAATAAATAACCTCCACCCTTCAAGTTCACAGATTGGGAGTTGGGTGAGTTGGGGTTTAGTTTCTTGTGGTCAGTTTGCACAGCTACCAATTCCTGTGTACCAATGGAGCGCCTCAATTCCTCCAAAACATGCCAGGAAACAGACCCAGATGAAGAAATATAATGGTGTCCTGTTGCTTGGAATAGTCTGGAGGAATCAGTTGCTCCACATTTACGAATATTGTACTAACCCCTTAATTAACCAGTCAGCCAGAAAAAATAATGGTTTTCACACCCGTAGTTTTAAAAAATTTGAGGGCCCTTACTGGAGCTCTATGAATTCTCCAAACTACTCCAGGCAACATATTCCCTATTCGAAACACTGAAGCGTTTTGTGGCCTGGATTATTTGGAGGGTTCATAGAGCTCCAGTAAGGGCCCTCAATTTTTTTAAACTACGGGCCTCAGTGTCACTCCTCCATTGCCATTACTGTTTGTTTACATTAAACATTATCTTTCATTAAGGGACCCTGTGATGTAGTCAGAAAATTGGAGGTACAAGAGTCCTTCAAATATTGCCACGGAACATCACCTATTTTATATGAAAAAAAAAAAGCTTGTTTCGTAGCATGGTTAGAAGGAATCAGAAACCTCCAATTCTTCTTATACACGATCACAGGGTCCTTCAACTGAAACAATATCGCTCATGGTTAATCTATATAGTGTATAATAGTGTTCATCGTCAGTAAGTAATCCTTCATGTTAAACTACTAAACTAACTAAAACTAACAAATTTGATCAAGGAAATCCAATATAAACTTGTCGAAATGAATTCACGGAACATACAACACTATTACAGAACAACTAAATTTTTTCACACACTGGTACTGATAAAAAAAGAAGTTTTGGTCGAGTGTAAGGTGGTGGTATCAAGACCTTTAAAATTATAATATTAATGAAATACGAACAAAGCATCAAACTCAGGCATGGAGACTGTGGAAAAGAAATTATATATCAAGCAGAGGAAAAGGAAGGGATAAACTAAAACAACAAAAGAAAACTAAATTAAAAAAAAACTAAATATGGGACAACAGACCGGTGTGGGGGAAGAAGAACATATTAAGGGAGAACGTGAAGGAGAACGTTTGGGAATTCACTAAGAAAATCACGTAAGAAAATTGAAACGACTGAGGGAGAATAGGAACGCGAGGGGCCAAGCAGTCAATGAGCGTCGTGAATCATAAGGTCAATCAACTATAGTTAATATTGGACGTTACCGGAATGGACCCAGGAATATGAAGGTGAAAGTAAGCTGGTTTAAACTGCAATACTTTAATTTATTTATATGACCAAACTCCCATTTAGTACAGTACAGTTACTTATAAAATATCGTGGGTATTAATTATTCCAAGCAGTTCCTCCTTTTCTCAAATGTTGTTGTTTTTGGACCTTCGAGTTGGTATAAAGGTAATATTCTCACCATCAGTCCTTTTAGCAGTTTGAGACTCGTCGCTGCATACAAACTTTCACTGAACTACCTGGTGTGTATTTGGTCTAACTCTGGAGAATATTTTTCGAGTATTTTTTCGGCTGTTAAGTGGAGAGAATATTTTTCGAGTATTTTTTCGGCTGCTAAGTGGAGAATATTTTTCGAGTATTTTTTCGGCTGTTAAGTGGAGAATATTTTTCGAGTATTCTTTTTTGGCTGCTAAGTTTGTTATGAAGTTTATTACGTTGTCGTGGAATTGGAGTTACTGGTATATTGTTCCTTAATTAAATGACGCTGTGATCGTGTATGAATATTGAATGCAGGAAATTATGATATGGGATGGCGACGATAACCATGTAGCCTATACCGAACAAAAGTCACTGAATACTAGAGATGAACAAGCAGCTTCCTTCCACTTGGGGTTTACCACGAAGTAAGTTTTGTGTTGGTAAATCTGGAGCAACTGAATCCTCCAAACTATTCCAAGCAACAGAACACTATTATTTCAGCTCTTCTGGTCCTGTTTCCTAGCATACTTTGGAGGAATCAAGACACTCCAATGTACCAAAAAGGAAACCGTGCCAGGAAACAGGATACACGATTCTGAAGTAATATACAGTAGTTCACATTTTGTTGTAAATAATAATCTCCAGTTGATGACTTATTCCACCTCCAACAATTATTAGCTTAGCAATAGAATCTCATTAATTTAGCGTTAATAATATAAAGCTTACAATGTGAATTTGGAAAGGAAGGGACTGTGTGGAATAATACACTATCCTTTATGACTCATTGTACACAGTATTACTTGCTACACCAACTTCTATTCCAATTATATCTAACGAAGACACGAAAATGTAGTTACCACGAGTTTTGTGCTAATCATTAATAATCATAATATTTGCATTTACTTATTAACTTACACTCTCCCAGGCATCAAACACATCCATATAATATATATTTGATATCGGAACTAATACCTGTAGATAATTTATACAGCATGATTTGTCATACAGAATATTTATAGTAAATTCATCACTACCAGAACTGGGACTCGAACCAAGCCAGGCTATGTATGTACAGTTGCCAAAAAAGGTATTGTGACAACTATTGATACAACAGTGAATATATTAATGTCCATAGTTGTTTGTAGGGATTATAAGTTTGTATTACAGAAGGATATGTATATTTCCTTCTGTTATACATGCATATAGTCCCTAATAAATGGTTGTGGATATTACTATGGTAAAAGTTCTATCAAGATTTGTCGCAATACCATTTTTGGCAACTGTACCTACCTAATACATGTTCCCAAGTATATTATCATGAATTGTGGTAACCAATTATGTAGGTAACATGGATAGTACAAGAAATACTGCAACTCAATACTGCACTGTACTGTACATTCTATTCGCATAATGCATTTTGAAAATTTTCTATTCAGTAACATGGTATCTTATAAAAGTTCCACTGACCTGATTGTGGACTACAGTAGTTATAATACCGGTACATAATATATTTACTGTATTACATAGTCAGAGGAAAATAATATTCACAATGACTGACTTAACACATTGGTCCATTTCATACATTTAACAATTCATCAACTTCTAGTTATTTTCTGTAAACACAAAATTAAAACGCAGTTCTAGTTTACGTTTAGTAACAACATTTGGATAAATAACAATAAATATAATGATAATAATAATAAAAATAATAATGAACTACTGTACCTAGAAGTCTTTCTTAATGTTTATTTTCCGTGTGAGAGAATACCAGTGAATTTATAATGATGGTGAATATTATATACTGTACATTGGCCAATAAGTAAATAAAAATACTGAGGTGGGTAAAAGCTAGATACACTCACTGGTTCTTCATTGTTATGCATTTCAGTAGCAAAGTTTCAAGAGTTATACTGTACCACGCGTGTTCATTTAACTCCATAAATTTACAAGACAATAATTATAACCTGAACCTCGTGTATAAATGTTTACAATATAATACTGTAATTAGCTCCAGCAATCAGTCAGACCCTATAACTATGGTCTATCATTAATTATAAAAGTCACATGAAATATATAATTTTTTCTCTATAATGCAAATCACAGAGACAAAAATATCTGTTGAATAAGTGCAAGTGTTGTTATGTCTACATGCAGTGGTGTTGTTTGTTGTAGGATATATAGGTCTGTCTATCGTTATGACAATATTGATTCTAATTACAATATCACAGACATTATGATAGAATAGAATAATTATCAGTTAGCATTGGAATGATATGGCGTCACTATGCACAAATTACTATTACATTAATTACTGTCTATGGCAACATTATTATTTAGCCAAGAAATATATATTTATGAATATTTATGAAAATGAAAGCAATATACAGGTAATATAAACTACCTTTACAGTCCTTCATTTACTGTCTATGGCAACATCATTATTATTTAGCCAAGAAATATATATTTATGAAAATGAAAAGCAATATAATATAAACTACCATTACAGCTGTTCCTTCATTTTTAACATTTTGAAAATACAATAATTTACTATAGTGTATTCGAAAAGCACAGCTTATACTTTTTTTGGATATTATGCTATAATGTACAGTCGGCCTCAGAAATTCGTATACACCTCTGTTCTGTCAAGGGTTCCAAACAGTTATAGTAAAATTTAGTGCATTCATTTTCAAACACCGAAATGATCTAGTAATGTTTTTTTGGTTACTACTTGAATCAGTCAACAGAACAATCCCTACAGTATGTCAACAGAACAATCCCTGTACAGTATGTCAACAGAACAATCCCTGTACAGTAGGCTGGTTATGTGCAGTAATTAGATCCATTTTAACCAATGCTCTGTGTCCGAAGTCGTGAGGTCAACAGTACATAAGTTTGGTTCATAGGTTATCGATTTCAGTAACAATAATTATCATTTCCTTACATGCACAAATAATGAACAATTGCGCTGACAAACTTCTCAACTCGTCTGGAGACATACTTATGACAATGGACACCTACGATGGAGTCAATACCATTCACCTCTATGTTGGTCAATATCCATTACTGGTGGAAATGTGTCGGAGTGTTAATTTATGAAGGCTCTCAATCGGGAATGTGTCTCTTTCTTAAAGTATTGAAATCGTTTATTTTTTGGTCAAACACCATCATCACATTGCAACCATATAGAAATGGACGCCAGATGTCTTCAGGGAAATGTGAACGCAACTGAACAGTGAGGTTCTATAATCGTGACCGTTAGTTACTACTAGATATCACTGTAATCATATAGGGTTTACTTGTACAGTGTTTGCCTTTTCACAAAACATACGTGGCTCTCATGGGAATCTGAGATGATTATAAACTGCACAATCCTACATCACCACATGTAGAGAGATGACCGTATATTGACCTCTGGTGGCAGAGAACATAACATAACAATGTGACGGTAACATGCACAACTTACATCGTCTTACACAGTGACACGATAGTCGTAAATCATTAAGTACCGTACTCTATCAATATAAATATTTCTTTTATGAAAGATTATTAACTTATTCAGGCCGAGTGACATACAGTAGGTATTTGTTAAATCATTTCAAGTTAGTTTCAAGTTAGTTTTCTTAATCTCCCTGATTCAATATTTATTTGGTAAAAGGTTCATTTATACATACTCCCTTGGATGTAGACTATAAAATACATCATACTGGTTTTGGGGTTTTTCGTGTTATGGTTACGATGAAGGTATTGGTGGATCATAAGAACAAGACTGATGAATAAAACCTTAATAATGAATGATCCAGTATATCCTACAGCAGATGGTTCCAACAGTCAGTCAGTCCTTTGGTAAGTGGCTGGAGTGTCATGTTTGGGGTTTTGTGGCAACTAATAAGATTTACATATGGTAGCCTACTGTACACCTTTCTAATTACCGTAAGGAAGAAACATCACTGACAGGCAAATGACAACTACATGGATCTATTGTCACGATCATTGTCATCACGTAGCCATGGTAGTTATTACATTAAGTTTTGTCCGTAATCACATGGACATATTATTAGGCTGCATTGATTTTTTCTACATTGGTAAATGATGTAAAACTGAATCAGCCATGCAAGGTGGATGATGTTCAGCTGCTTCCAATCCCTTGAATAGTGTACTTAAGGAGAGAGTATACATTTGGTACATTGGAGTGTCGTGATTCCTCCAAAGTATGCCAGGAAACAGAACCAGATTAACAAAAATACTGGTGTTCTGTTGCTTAGAATAGTTTGAAGGAATCAGTTGCTCTACCAAACACCGCACCTCACAAACCACAGTGATTACAGTACTATTTATTAAGTAAGACATATTTGCATTGCCATCTGTAGTTGACCATTACGAATATAATATATGAGTCTTCCTGTTCGGTGTTAATATTAACAATAAGGTCTACATTCTGGAATAGAAAGTTTATGAGATGTGAAAAATAATACTATTTTTTTTTTACTTTTCAACAGAACAACTGGCAAACATTATTCCTTCACATATTGTGCTTAAGTTTGACTGTATAACATCGGTTAAAATTACCTTTAAAATAATAATATTCATCCCTACTTGTACACACGATCTCCAAGTGAAATTCTCCTTCATAAGTGAACAATATGAATGTGGATGTGATACATTACACTTGGTCATGGGTTACTCTGATAATACTAACCGTGTATTAACCTCAGCTAAATATTATCTTACACCTGCCAAAATAACACTGTGAAGGTGCCGGCATGATATGCGAGGGTTAATGGGTCATAGTTATTAGTTTCTCTAAGCTGATTAAAACTGTCCAACATACTGTAGCCTCCTGCTAACCAAACTGTGAAGTATTTCGTCGTGTACAACCATGGCTGAAAGTCCATGAGCAGGAGGTACAGTAATCTCTTCTACAACATAACTAACAATTGGTTCAGCTGAGAGCTGCCACGGTTAGTGGAGTGTGGAAACTTATATTGTTTGGGTTCTCTGCCTTGTATCGGCTGTGACTTTGCACCATTCCATGCTCATGGACTTTCAGTCATGGCTGTACATGAGGGTTAATGTTTTGAAGTTAGCTGAATCCTATACACTACAATCAGGTAGAAAATATGTCAGATTTCTGTATTATACCCCAATATTCATCACTGTTGCTTATATTCTATATTACATTATTCCGTCTGAAATGATGGGCTCAAAACACTTATTATCGCGATGCTTAGATAAAGAACAGCTGCTGTCAAGTAAGAAGGTATAATCTTCTCAACACAAGAAGGTGAGTTGAAGTTATGAGATTACTGTTTTCCTTACACTCAGTTCCAACCAACAAGTTTACAAAATGTTTCTGTAGTGTGTGTGTGTGTGTGTGTTGAATCCTCACCCACGACACCTATACAACACAAGTTATCATAATCCATTAAATCACACGGATGTCCATATCTTGGTCATTATTTGGTCAACAGCCTAACAACGACGGCCATTGTCTTTGTCAATGTTCGATGGGTGACATTTAGGGTTTGTCGTAATTGTTTTGATATAAGTCTGTAAATATAAAAGTGGAGCCAAACTTGTAGTCTGTTAACTATCCACATTATAATGAACATTTCATTGATCAGCACTTGGATAATTAATGTACAGTATCAGAGTGTAATGTACAGAGAGTTGGTGTACATTCTCCCACTAGCTGCTTACCATGAGAAACTGACAAGAAATCACCAACCAAATTTCAAATTTTCGTGCTGAAAGAATGTACTCAGCAGTTTGATTATAAACTAAGAGCCGATTTAAATTTGGGGAATGCCAATAGTCAGCTGCTGAAGATTCCATTGCATTTGTTTTGTTTAAGGAAGAGACGACTTATTTTTAGTTGAGTGTTGAATACAAAAATCACTGTCGACTGAATATCAACATACCAGCAACCTAATCCACCCTGCAGAATAGAATAATAATAATGAATCAAGATGCGGGACAAAAATGTATCCATATTATCGTGAGAGAAACCGAACATTATTATTCCTACGGGAGGTGGATGGCAAGTTGGGTAATCGCAAGGTAATCGTTCATATGTTTCCTTCCTATTATACGTCACGTCAAACTCACTCTGAGAAACAACAACATCAAGAGCCTCGACCATCCCTCCCATATTGGTGGTATTCATAACTCTGTACAAGTAAGTGTCTACACAACCACAACAACATTCACAGCACAGAAAGAAAAGGTCATGTTGGGCCAGGCTATGAGAGTAACCGGTACGATACATGTCTCAGTATAAGGTCCCCATCACCACAAAGTGTACAAGAACAAGACAGACTGTGAAAGAAAGAAATAACCATCTGAGGAGAAAGTCAACACTGGCATTATTTCACTATTGCTCTTTCAGTCTTATAAAATGAACAAACAGCAGGAGTGATGCATTGTCAATAGAAGCTCCTCGTTTGTATCTCATCTACAAACAACTTCCAGCTTTCACTAATAAACAAATGTATGGAATTCTACAAAATACCGTACAGATTTACAGAACATTACGTAACATGTAGTGTAAGATACAAGGCTATATTCCTATAGTTAATGAAGCCATATACATTTTCCTAAAATAGTAGGTGGTAAAATTGTCTAGGGAATCCGATAATGTTCCTTGGAATCATTTGACCTTGTGAATTATTTGGAAGCTGGCAACCCTATAAAATAAATAAATAGATAAATAAAAACTACCTCTAGACAGACATATCAACTATGATCTCTCTTGTACAATACAGCCAGGACATACCTATTTCCTTCCCCATTCATCCATCATACTCCGTTGTCATCATACATTTCTGCCATTATGATTCCCACGAGCTCTCTATTCCTCTGACAATGGACTGGAGACAGTTAGAAATCCTACATTATCCAGAGAACATAAGACGATATACTGGTGTGATACCATACACTTTAACCAGCCATGTAGGCTCTGCGATCAACACCATAACTACTCCACGAAACAAGCTTTGGAGAAATAGTCTACATATTATATATTCTGAAACAAGCTATCACACTTCTTCCACCCTAAAATGGTCAGTATTTCAAGCGCACAAGGTTCAAGATCCTGCACTTACAAGGCGATATACTGTATATATAAATTCTCTCTTCGTCGTCGAAAGGAGAGATTTTTATTGGTATAAAGTTGCTTTGAGTTTCTGCATCCTGCACTCGTTGCAACAATGTTATTTTTAAAGTCAGTGGCACTGTTCAAAGTCTGCAACTTTGTTAATTACTAGCAACAGTTTATCAGTCAATGAGTATCTAAGAAAACAAATACATTGGGTACCTCATTTGTCAGTGATAATACAATGTGCTTTCTTTCAACAAACCAGAGAATGGGAACGCATGATTAGGAATTACTTCACAATGTTCTATGAATACTACCGTAACCCAGGATACTTAGAAGTTATTGGCATCAGTCTGACACTAAAGGACGTATCAAGTGGAACTCAAAGAAATATAAAGTATGGTTAAAACTGTAAATCCATACCCCACTCGTAGACGGTCTGAGAAACACGTACTCAATATAGGAAGCTTTTCCAATCACTCAAAAAAAAAAACTGTCTTTGTAGGCTTATAATAAGCTCGATCCCAAAGGATTTAAAATTCAGTCCTGATAATATTTAGTGACAGGTTATCAGCTTGACTTACAGAATCTCGACTGAATACATTTTTCCAATGCTTATAAAATGTGTGTGTGTGTGTGTGAAGAAATATTTATCCCTTTCCAATCAACACAATATCTCTAAAAACAACTTTCAGTCAGTGAAGGTAGGGATGTTCTGGTGAGTTCACTTCCCTCATCAGAAAAAACTGTTCTTTGTCTTGTTATTTCATTATTCCAATCCAGGTTGTGAGGGAAGGTAGTGAGTCGGACACAGGCATCCATCCAATCAAACATAAATCACACATACTAAGAAAATGAACACTCACACCACAACATATCTATGGAGTTCATCATAATGTACTGTACATACATACATACTCGTCCATATATTCATTCATACGAGTACATAAGTATAAATACATAAAATTCACACGACATAAACCTCTTTGGGGTTATTATTTTGGCACTAATTAATGTGATTCCCGCACACTACAAATAAAAAGGCCCACCAGGTTAGTTTGAACATCTGTCAAACACCTGACAACTTAATAGTCAACACAAGACACAACTGCGATTACCACCTGTACTCCCTCCCTAGTCTCTCTCTCTCTCTCTCTCTCTCTCTCTCCTAGAACAGTGCAACAGACGGTCGCTTTCACAGTCGATTTGTTTTATCCCCTCCAATATGAACAGAACCAAAATAAATACAAGGTGCCTGAAATGACTTAACTGTATATATGGCTGTGATGGAACTCAACACATTAGCAATTACTGTGAAATCGACCGAGGCACTTTGTCACATAGAGAGAATATTTAATTGGTGCATAATATGTATATTCAGTGTGTATTTTATATACAGATTGTGATTTATATTCATCTATGGCACTCTGATTCAACTCATTTACAAATTATATATTACATTAATTAAGTTATTCTATGCACAAAAGGAGCTTTAATGAAATATATATACACAGTCAAGTCTCACTATGAACAAGAGCAGAATATTATATAGGCCTAATAATGGTGAACAGAATAAATGTTCTACAATAATATAAATACTTATATGTTTTTTCTTTTCCCGTCAATCTTATATGTACACTATATATATTATAATATGAAGACATGACACCAACACTGAGTACAGTTTGTTCTGACACACACAAACATCACTAGAGACTGGCTGGATGGAGGGTTCATACGTCTTGTCATCCCATAATGTTTATTTTGATGTAATAAACAGCTGTAACATAATTATTAGATGGCATGAGATAATTTTGGCGAAATGCAGACTACCAATTCCCACAAACTTGTATCAATAAAGCAACTCACTCAGTACGGTACACGTTTTTCAGTTTTGAAGAATCAGTCTAGAATAGGTGCTGTGGAAATGAGTTACTTGAGAGGAGCATGTGGGGTGTCTAGGTGGAATGGAGAAAGTAATGAGAGTGTGTACGAGAGATGTGGTATGAGTGAGAAGGCAATTGGTATTGAGTGTGGAGTGGTTGAGAGAGTGAAGCATAGTATACTGAGATGGTTTGGACATGTAGAGAGAATGCAAGGTGAGGAGTTTGTAAAGAAGGTGTATGGAAGTGAAGTTATGGGATGTGGTGTGAGAGGCAGACCACCAGTAAGATGGCAGAACAGAGTGGAAGAGTATGTAAAGGAGAGAAACGTAAGGGTCAGAGGAGGGGTTTGAACAAATAAGGAGGGAGTGTTGGAACAGGGAGAACTGGAGACACTTCTGCCATGGCTATCCCCTTGGAGGGAGTTCCCAGAGGGAACGAGGCATCAGAGCTATAGATAGATAGATAGGAATTGGAAGGAACCAATTGTTAACTGTATACTGTATACACTATCAAAAGTTCATTACCAGTTTATTATTTCAATTTATATAGTTAGATATGTGGTGCAGGAGTTAAAAGGAGTTCCTACACCAGAGTTCTATTTTTGGTCATAAAATCAACTAAGCACCGTTTGCGTTTTTGAATGAACGAGTATTTCAATTCAGGACAAACAATAAATTATATAAAAGAATATATACCCTAACTGCAATACTGATCAATTCACGACTGAGAGGTAAACTGTACTGTACACTGGGTCTTGTGGCTGACCTTACACAACACTACAATATTAATAGGAAATGAGACGTGAGACAACTGGAAGGCTACATGACGTCACCAAAAATGTGCCAAGTAACAGACAATCTCTCCTAAAATTGTATGTTTCTTTACACAGTTCGGAGAATTCACCTGCCACTAATTTCCTGATGATATTTAATTCTCATTATCAAGGTACAGTAGTTCAATATAGATGATAATTATACCTCTTGTTTCTATATACAGTATAGCAATATCTTATACATATATGACAAAACTCTTTAATAAGTGCGAGGGAGATATAACAGAGGACATATGAACCACCCAGCACAGAGAGGGACACATGAATCCCAACCACCAATAGTCCAACATACAGTAGCCTGCCCCACACCCTGCCCCACCACACCTTGTCTAAACACATATGAACCAATCAACACAGAGGTCACTGTAGTCTGTGCTGTCTCATCACACCTTGCCTAAACACTGAATATATTATGGAGTCAGAAATTTGTTATGTATGCAAATTCATTGACGTCTTTAAATTTATTAGACGTCAGTGAAGTTTATGCATCAGATTCATGAAAACATTATAGTCTTACACACGTTATTCCCTCAATTTCATGTGGCTATTAATGTCAATGGTTAGCTATGTTAGGGCTCAAGTGTAGGAATGTTTACAAGCAGCTGGACATTATTATAAGGTGGAGAAGATGTTGCTGCCTTTTAACGTACAGTATATATATACTGTACAGCGCTTACAACTGAAACTTTTCCAACGTTCCTATATATAATCCAGTAAGACTTTGTTGTTTCCATAATGGTGAGAAGCTTTGGATTCCATTGTGTAGTAGGATGATTCCTGATTCCTTATAACAAACACTCAGGCTCAGAAACGCATAGTTGGTGGCGTACGTAATATTCTGTTTCATGTAATCACTCCCTAGGTGTTCTGTATTACCAAAACCGGTACATAAACCTTACAGGACCAGCAGCAATTAACATGCGGCAGAAGAAGTTTACCAAGTAGGATGTCAATGTGGTAAGAGAGGCTCAGGATTTTTGCCAACATAGGCTGATGAAAAATGATATCAGAGTGAAAAATTTTGTGAAAAAAAAAATATATATATAAAATAAAGTCCCCCAGTAGTGTTTGTGATGGAGCCACCCAATATAAGATTGATGTTGGTGAAGTGAAGAGTATTAAATTATTCTAAAAATCATGTTGGGCAACTCACTACTCCCTTAGATTACAAGATCTGTCTTATGGCACATTTTGGTGTAATCAGTTGCTTCTAATGCCATTAACTGGCAGTTGTCATAATTTCCACTTGGTGTACAGTTCTGTTTTCTCCATTCTTGGTACAGTATATATTTTTTCCTCAGACCATCAATCTAACTAGGCATGAGAAGGACCAAATAAGCTTCATTAGTAATTAATAGATTGAAGTCAATTCAGATGTTTCCGATAATAATTTGTCAATTGTTCAGGATTAAAATATGGAAAAATTAAAATGTAAAAAGATTGATAAAATAACATATCTTCGTATATATATTAAATTGCCATAGTAAAGTTGGCAAGGCAAATAATATATGAGAGCATTGTTAATGTAAGTAATTACATGTTTAAGTCAGGGCAACTGTACAACACAGGTGTAGATCTCTACTGTACAGTACTTTAACAAGTGTACAGTTCGATTCTATCCTAAGAATAAGTGTTCTTAGGAGCCACACCATTGACAGAGTTAAGACTCAAAGACAAACTGGCTGAGAACTGTTACAAAATCAGGAACACTATTTACTTCCCTTCACATGACTTTTCTAGGTACAAGACACCCAAGCAAATACCACCTCCATAATGACATGAGAAAAAACCTCTCTATACATATTAATACAACTAATGTAAGATACAAACTGCATCTCACAACCTGGAATCCCTTTTGCTTGGAGTTAATGTACAGTCCCAATCCAAAATTTGTATTCAGCAGGATTTGTCAAAGCTTAGAATAGTCAAATAACAGGACATACAGCTGTGTAACTAAGGTTAAAATAACCTTGTGTGGCATATCTGTTGGAGGTCGTCAGTCTCAGACAACTCAGAACCTCGACAAGGACTGGATACAAATTTTGAAGTAAGACTGTATATTGACTTCCTATTAAATTTATTTACGGTAATTCACAAGTATAAAACAGGTACAGTTTTATACAGGATTAACATATCAGCATGACATATATACAGTACATACTCTTCAATGTAACATACACATATACTCATCAACATTACATACACATATTTTTCTTGTTTCTTACATCGACTGAGGCAGAATCTGTGTCACTATTGTATTATACTGGTACATTAACATTAGGTGGAGTATTGAAGTCCGTCACTTAGAATATATTTCTACAAAATACGTGTCAGAATATACAGTACAGTACAGTACTTCTAACACGTTCTCCTATATCTCCTATATAGTCACCCTCATAAATAAAATGGCCTAAGTCCTTTTTTTGTCAACTTCTGTATTTTTGTCTAACTTACATATCATAAGTAGACAAAATCACTTAAGCACTTTGTTTATGAAGGTGTCAATATTATTTACTCTGTCTATTCACAAATCTATGTTCAGTTTCCCTCATAATTTTCTTCCCAACATCCTCATACATACGGTAACTTTCTTAGGCTTCCCCAGAAAAATAGACCATGTCGACTGCCCATAATTTACGTCTCTCCGTTTACGTAAGGGGCGTGAGACTGTCTGCAAATCGGAGGCTACGGATCCCAACAAAACGTGCCACGAAACAGCACCTACACCTAACACCGAGGGAGTCGGTTTGTTTCGTGGGACACTATGGAGGAATTCATCATCGCAAATTTCACTCAAGTCTTCATCAGCCCATTAGCACACTTCTTCTCAGGCTCTGTAACACACACACACGATAAAAAATCAACTTTATCGTATCTCGTGCTTCAGTGACTTAAGGGGGTGTGGGAATAGGGGGAAAGTCTTGGGGGGGGGGGTTAGGGGGTTGCAGGAGTAGGGGGACAGGCTTGGGGGAGTTTTCGGGGGTAAGGGGAATGGGGGGACAGGCTTTCTACCCACCCCCAAGCCTGTCCCCCTATTCCCGCACCCTCCAAGCCTGTCCCCTACCCCCACTTTCCCTTAATTGGTTCCAGGATTGACCGACTACAATATGGCCCAACATCATATCTCTTTCCCTTTCACATGATCATTTATATATTTGTTGTTTCAGTTCTGCTCTATTATTATTACAATCATCATCCTTATTGTTATTATGCGCGACGTTTATTTCTTAGCTTATCAATAAACAGTGTGTGTGTAAATATAATACACATATGAACACAAAACTATTATCAGACTAGTTCAACATCGGTGGTAACTGGGGATCAAAGGAAGCAGAAGAAGATAAGGAGACAGTGATATTAGGGTTATTGTGTGTGTGTGTGCTTGTGTGTGGAGAGGGAAAGAGAGAGAGAGAGATGAGTTGGTGTGGTGTGGTGTGGCTTATACATATGAAATAAGACAGTGCATGCATTCGTGTAGTGTCATGATTATAAGTGAAGGTGTTAATGTATAAATATTACAGAGAAAGAGAGATTCCAAAGAGTACAACAGTCACCTCAAAGGGAACCTACCAACCATATCATTACTTTTTGTATGGGTATTGGAACGAATTACCAGCATATCATTATTCACCTTTGTCAAAATCACCTTCTATCACAACAATGCCAGGTTTCATTCCTTTGATGTTACACACGTGGTTGATTGATTGATGGATATTAGGCGCCGCAACATCGAGGTCCTATAGCACCAGAAAAAGGTGATAGAGAGGTGTGACAGCAAGTTACACACGTGGAGGTAAGTGTTCAGAAACAGGTAGAGGAAGGATATATATGTGGAGAGACCCAGAAGTGAGTGAGGATAAAAGGCATGAGCTCGTGTATATGTTTCTGACGATATTAAGTGTACCCGGTAGTTCATATTTATAATAAGTTCACAGTGAAAGAGAAAATATCAGACGACACAGAGAGAAGAAGACCATTGGAAGAAGTTAATCCACACTTAGAGAGTTAGAAGGATTACCCAGGAAACGATACATGTGAAATGAAGGACACTCTAATTATATACACATTCATCCTAAGAGAAAGAAAAGATGAAATAGAAAGAAAATTAAGCCCGAGGCAGAAAGGTGGACGAGGGTGGAGGCGTGGCGTGGCCGTGGGTGTGGGCGTGGGTGTGGGTTTGGGGTGTTCACTGTGCCGGGGGGATAATGGGCGGCATCTGGGCGTGGACTGGGGTGGTGTCTTCTTCTGGGCTGGGGGAGTCTACAGGTCGTGACACCACCTTCACGTTCTGACGTACTGGCTGGTCGTTGTGTTGTTGCTGTGGAGGGTCAGGGTTAGTCGTTAGTGGGTGAGACGGTTAATGGGAAGAATAATCAACGCAGTGGAAAAAACGGTCAGTGGGAGAAAGGGGTGGTGAAAAAAAAATGGATGGTGGGAAAATTGTTGGTTGTTAGTAGAGGAGCTGGTTAGTATAGTTAGTGGAGGAGCTAGTTTGAGAGGCAAGAGTTAATGGGGAAACTAGTTACTGGTTACTAGTTACTGGGAGGAATGGCTTTAACCTCCTATTCATCTAACGTTAGTGCTTTACAGGAGTTTTGTTGATGAATAATAATAGTACTGTACATAGAAATAAAAACGCGTACCGGTAGTGTTTGTCTAAAATCTAAATAAATATGCTCAACGAATCCAACACTCACAAAGAAATTAATGTACAAATGTAAAGCCTTCCATTAACAAATCACCCACATCAAGGTCATGGTATAATATCCATGATTACCAAACTTATTTTAGAACCATGCATCCACCTGAAGAAAAAATACACAACCTGAAAAAGTAACCACCCACCTGAAGAAAAAATACACAACCTGAAAAAGTAACCACCCACCTGAAGAAAAAATACACAACCTGAAAAAGTAACCACCCACCTGAAGAAAAAATACACAACCTGAAAGAGTAACCATCCACCTGAAGAAAAAAATACACAACCTGAAAGAGTAACCACCCACCTGAAGAAAAAATACACAACCTGAAGAAGTAACCACCCACCTGAAGAAGTAGACAACCTGAAGAAGTAGACCCCATCCATCCACCCACCTGTGTGTATTTGGGAGCGACGCCCCCTGTGCCGCTGAGTCTCATGCGTTCGGGGTCTGCCTGGGGAGTGTCGGAGCCGCGGAGGAGGTAGAGACCCAAGTTGAGTTGAGGGATGTCATTGTAAAGGTGAAGAAGCAGCATTACGAAGGTCAACCCCAGTAGTAGGTACCCTGTAGTGGACAGTAAAAGGGGGAGGTGAGGTAGGTAGGTAGGTAGGTAGGTAGGTAGGTAGGTAGGTAGGTAGGTAGGTAGGAAGGTACTGTATATTGAAACAGATCTGTAACATATTATAACTCGTGACTCAACTTCATGTATCCATGTGATCATTTTACACCCTAACGTTAGACTTACCGGTGATGCAAACTTTATAGAAGGGCCTCATGGGTTGTTCACGAGCGTCACCGGGAATGTAGTCACCGAGACCGATGGTGGTGAGTGAGATGAAGCAGTAGTAGAGGGAATCCAGGAAGTCCCAGCCAGGCTCCAGTTTAGCGAAGATGAGAGCCGGGAACACCATGAAGAGTAACAACGCTATGGACCCAACGATGGAGAGGTGGAACACACGGATGTTGAACGGCTGTGGACGGACGGGTATACCAGAACAAACACCATTAATATTGACATGTTTGTAGTGATATCATTTCAGATGGTTCCAAACTGTCATAACTCAAAATTGTACCATAAAGAAGTAACACAATTCATTGGCCCAATTCCAACTATATAATATTTGGGTAGAAAATCACACTAACATGATCATGAAGGTAAGTAATAAAACCCACACTATTTGTACATATTAATTAAGCTTTTAGATGGTTTTAACATAGAGGATATGCAGAGAATAGACATTTTAAATACATTTTATCACAGCGTCATGGAGAGAGTATTTCACAATGGGTCAGTCTAAGGTTGGAGAGTGACGTCCAGTATATGTAAGAGGCTACGCTTCAATGGGTATATACAGTCGAGGTCAAATATAATCATCCATATAGGGGTAACTCACGTAAGAGTTTAGCAGCTTCCCTCTGTTCCTTAGATTATAAATATTCCAATAAATAGGTTAACTACCATCTTTTAATGTATTGCAAGCAGCTACACACTACTTAAAACAATAATATCATATATGAACGTGAAAACATTAGATAGCAACTTGTTTGAGATACCCATATGTGGATGATTATTATTGACTGCGACTGTATGTCTACACCAGAGGAAAGAGGTGGAATATCTGTTATAATTACCTTTTTCACCAAAAATAGAATTATTATACTATTGCTATTATAATTACTATTATTATTATTATTGATATTATTGATATTATTGTTGCTATTATTGTTATTATTTTCAAAAATATTATTTCAATTTGTTTTAGTATTGATACTAAATAAAATACTATGTCAAGGATTATACTTTTGTTTAACATTGCCCAAAAAGCATATGCTTAAAAAAGGGCTGTTTGTCTACTAAAAAAACTATCCTGTAATACATAATTGTAAGACAAGCATAATAAATTGAATTGAATTGAATTGAATTGAACATTATGTGCAGGTTCAAGGGACAAAGGGAGTTAAAGTTGGGGGTAGAAGTGAGAACAGGAATAAACACTTGGAGGAGGGAGAGGGAGAGGGAGAGGGATAGACCAAGGGACAGAGGGGGATTGTAAAGGGTCAGAGGGAGAAGTATAAAAGGGATTAAACAATATGGGACGGCGGGGTAAGGGATAGACTAAATGAGAAGGGTAGACCAAGGATTAGATAGAGGATTGTTGTGAAAGGTTACTGATGACACAAATAATATGCTCTGTAATAACCCCACTACTTACAGTCCATTAATATGCTACAACATCACGATCTAACGTTAAAAACACACAGTCATGTCACGTGTACACTTTAAGCATTATTAATCTAACAAGACTCATGCATCTCACGTTCTCATTCAGTTTCTCTTTAGACGTGGGGACAATACTTAAGGGGGTAATTCATTTGTGTTACATTGGAGTGCCTTGATTCCTCCAAAGTATGCTAGGAAACAGGAATAGAAGAGCAAAAATAATGGTGTTCTGTTGCTTGGAATAGTTTGGAGGATTCAGTTGCTCCAGATTTGCCAACACAAAACTTCTCTCCATAATTAATTAAGGACCCTGTGATCGTGTATGAGAATTGGTGGCTTCTGATTCCTCCTAACTATGCCACAAAACAAACTCCTTCCCTATGGGTGGTGTTTCGTGGCTATATTTGAAGGACTCGTTTACCTCCAATTTTCAGACTCCATCACAGTTAGTAAGTAAGTAAATATGTAAGTAAGGAGTAAATATGTAAGTAAGCAACAGTCAATATGTAAGTAAAAAACAGTAAATATGTAAGTAAGAAAGTCAATATGTAAGTAAAAAACAGTCAATATGTAATTAAGCAACAATGTTCAAATAAATAAGTGAATAAGTGAGTAGGAATGAATAAACATGGATCGAACATTGTATCTGTAGTGAATAATGAAGTGGGACGGAACAGACAGTATTACAAACGGCTTCATCATTTTAATCCCTGAATATTTCATGTCGCATCATAATAATATCCTACTGATTAATTCCATATTAAACATTGGCACACACACACACACACACGGACAATACATACACAAACACGTACACACACACACACAATTTTAAAACATACAGGCAAGCGAACACACACACACACACACACACACGGACAATACATACACAAACACGTACACACACATACACACACACAATTTTAAAACATACCGGCAAGCGAACACACACACACAGACTTTGATACACACACACACACTGACCTGATAGAGATGCCCCAGTTTGGAATTGAGCCAGTACAGAAGCCAGGTAGCGGGCATAAGAAGTCTCTCCACTAATGCCGTCAGTAATATGAAGGTCATGGGAATACCGATGACAGCGTAGATGATGCAGAATATCTTACCTCCTTCAGACAACGGGTGAACATGACCGTAACCTATAATAATAAACGCATAGTCAATAATAATAATAATAATAACAATAAACACACAGTCAATAATAATAATAATAATAATAACAAACACACAGTCAATAATAATAATAATAATAATAATAATAATAACAAACACAGTCAATAATAATAATAATAATAATAATAATAATAACAAACACAGTCAATAATAATAATAATAATAATAATAATAATAATAATAATAACAATAACAATAACAAACACACAGTCAATAATAATAATAATAATAATAATAAAAATAACAAACACACAGTCAATAATAATAATAATAATAATAATAATAATAATAATAATAATAGAAAAAAAAAAACCTAGCCTACAATAACAAACACACAGTCAATAATAATAATAATAATAATAAAAACATAGCCTACAATAACAAACACACAGTCAATATTAATAATAATAATAATAACAATAATAATAATAATAATAATAACAAACACAGTCAATAATAATAATAATAATAATAATAATAATAATAATAATAATAACAAACACAGTCAATAATAATAATAATAATAATAATAATAATAATAATAACAATAACAATAACAAACACACAGTCAATAATAATAATAATAATAATAATAACAATAACAAACACACAGTCAATAATAATAATAATAACAATAACAAACACACAGTCAATAATAATAATAATAATAATAACAATAACAAACACACAGTCAATAATAATAATAATAATAACAATAACAAACACACAGTCAATAATAATAATAATAATAACAATAACAAACACACAGTCAATAATAATAATAATAATAATAACAATAACAAACACACAGTCAATAATAATAATAATAATAACAATAACAAACACACAGTCAATAATAATAATAATAATAATAATAATAATAATAACAACAATAACAAACACACAGTCAATAATAATAATAATAATAATAATACTAATTATAATAATATTAAAACATAACCTACAATAACAAACACAAAGTAAATAATAAAAAAAATACCGTAACCTACAATAGCAAACACAAAGTTAATAAAAAATTAGCATACAGGACCACACAAGGTTAATTAAAGCTTCCACTACATCACGACCACTTTATCCTGTCTCACTCCCAGTTTACTCTAGATTCACATTAAGATCTCTACCCATTCCATTTCCTTCTCTAGATGACTCGGTTAACTAGTTCTGTCCTACTCCTACCCTTGTCTCTTCCTCCTTACATCTCTACATTCTACAGTTGATTAAATTCATCAGTGTTGTTATATTCTTAGTGTTTCATGTCGGGTGAAGTAACTAAGTATATGTAATGACGTCGTTATAATAAAGGAGTTACCTATATTAAAAAGTATTGCGCTATTGTATTATCACTTCTCGGTCGATATATATATATATATATATATATATATATATATATATATATATATTTATATATATATATATATATATATATATATATATATATATATATATATATATATAATATATATTATACGTACACGTGTACAAACAAGTTACGTAACAATGGAAACCGAGTGTATGTTACAAAAACACCATTATTATTACTGTATATATATACTGTAGAACGCAGCTGTGTTGTCTACATTTATACATAAGGTGTGTGTTATATATTATGTGCAGGTGTGTGTGTATGTGTGTGCAGGTGTGTGTGCAGGTGTGTGTGTGTGTGTGTGTGTGGCACCGTACACAATCTGTAGTGCATCAGTATAGAGGATAACGACCTCAACTATTTTGTATAGAATATTTTGCTGTAGTTCTACAATATACACTAAATTACAATAAAAGAGAGAGAGAGAGAGAGAGAGAGAGAGAGAGAGAGAGGGAGAGAGAGAGAGAGAGAGAGAGAGAGAGAGAGAGAGAGAGAGAGAGAGAGAGAGAGAGAGAGAGAGAGAGAGAGAGAGAGATAGAGATAGAGAGACATACACAGAGAGAGACAAACAAATAACAGGATAATGTACTGTAATAAACCAATGAGTGACTTGACTGAACTTACCTATGGTGGTGACAATGGTGCTGGAGAAGAAGAAGCTCTGACCAAAAGGACCAGTTAGGTTCACCACTCACGTTCCTCGCCGCTTGATACACCTCTGTTGTTGGCTGTGATGATTTCCACTATCAGGTTCTCCAAGTCAGCGTCTGGGGGCATCATAAGTTATTAGTTAAATTAAGTTAGGTCAGGTAAGGTAAGGTAAGGTTAGATTAAGTTTGGTTAGTTAAGTTAGCGTCTGGGGGCACCATAAGTTATCAAGTTAAATTAAGTTAGGTCAGGTAAGGTAAGGTAAGGTTAGATTAAGTTTGGTTAGTTAAGTTAAGGTAAGGTTAGTTAAGGTAAGGTAAGGTAAGATTAGTTTAGGTTAAGTTTGGTTAGGTTAGGTTAAATAAGGTTAGTTAATGTTAGGTTAGGTTAGGTTAGTTAGGTTAGGTTAGGTAAGGTAAGGTAAGGTAAGGTAAGGTAAGGTAAGGTAAGATTAGTTTAGGTTTGGTTAGATTAGTTTAGGTTAGTAAGTTTGGTTAGATTAGGTTAGGTTAGGTTTGGTTAGATTAGGTAAGTTAAGGTTAGGAGATAGGGACACAACTTCTAACCGTGGGTGTACATGTGAGACAAACTCTACACTAGGGACAAGGGTGGATAGAATCTTTGTATTACTTCAGCATCTATGTATAAAGAAAATCCATGCGAGAATATGAAAGGAATTTTACTATTTCTTGCTCAGGACATACAATTGGTGCTGGTAATCATTTAATATCTTGTTTTCCACCAAAATAGACACACATATATACAGAACACATACAACAAACACACGCACACATCACGCCTTGTAAACCGCCATTCAGGTTACGATACACGAGTTGTAGATGATGATGATGATGGTGGAGGTGGAGAACAACAGATGGAAGGTACAGACAAGTGGGTCCCGGATACACACACCTGTACCAGGTTTACACTCACACAAATATATCAAACATAATGACGATTCCCATAAAAAACACATGTGTAAAGCCTTACATAATACAATATATACCTCCCAATACACACGTCCACTCACACAGGCATCAGCGAGTGTGTGTTTTCTTGTTACCTGAAACACAGGGATGCTTGGCCAGGAAGGAGGCCCTCTTCCGCTCCAACACCGAAATGAAGGCATCCTCTATGGGGCCCTCGATCTGAGAGAAGAGGAAAGCCCCGAGGAAGAGGTAAGCCCAGTAGAGAGGGAAGTAGAGGGTAAAAAGAAGGTTGGCATAAGGGCGAGGTTCCTTCACCACTTTACCCCGATGCAATTCCTCCTCATCTTCACTCATTAACGGTATCACTTCTCCTGTACTGTGTGTAGTCAGAAGAATGTGTTCCCAGTGATCTCCTTGTTCCTCCTCCTCCTCCTCCTGCAGTATGTCATGGCCCCGTCGGATACGGCAGCATCCGTGTCGAACGAGGAGCATTTTTGTTGAAGGATTTGTTGTGCTAGATGTTGTACTGTTGTGGAGATATCATTGTGTACACGACTTTGTAAAACTATATTATCTATTGCTGCAGTGTATCATTTTCCTTAGGCTCTGTAAAACTACGTCCTCTGTTGTTGTAGCACTTGATGTAATTGCTATTCTTGATGTTGTGCCAATATCATTTTATACTTGCATTTAAGATTATAAATGGCTGCTGTACTAATATGAGTCTACTAACACCTTTGTTAAATCAGACACCTCAGCGTCATGGTTACATCACTTTCCTCTTGGATGTGTCAAAGACACTCTTTAGTTCGCATTTCTCAAGCACTTCTGCCTTCCCAAATTTTTATTTGATCACATTTTATTAGGAAGCACAACATTTGAGAGAAAGCAGCACAGTTTTCAGAAGCACGTGACACTTCCATCAGTCTCTCATAATACCAAATCAGTATTACCTTAGCAATTTTCGTGTAATCACAGGGTTACAGCAACACGTCACTAAAGTATCTCAGAAACACGTGGCAACACAATATTATAACAACACACGACACTATTGTCTTCAGCAACAAGAAGCGTAACAAAGTGTTTGAGCAACAAGTGTCATTATTGTGTTTTAGCACCGACACGTGAAGTTCATCTCCCCGTTATAATAACATTTCCCTTGGCTATTATCACTTCAAAGAGTCCGGTGTAATTAACTGTGTTTGCGAGGCTGGAGGGCGAGTATGAGGAGCGGGACAGCCACTACCACTACTGACACTACTATGAAGGGTAAGAACAGTGCCCTTAGACAACCCTCGTAGCTCATAGTTGCCAAGTGACACCAACTAGTCGCTACATTCTCGTCGGTAAATCTCTCGGTTTTCGAAGACGCACATGCGAGTAATATCATCAATTTTGCTTATGTTTTTTCAGTAATATGGTTCTTCTTATTTACTGAAATTGGATTATATTGTTTTTCTTCTCAATCATTTCTGAATTGTGATAAACTGGAAAATTATACACGATAAGTAATCCTGAAGAGCACACCTGTGTTGTCACACTTTTATAACAAACCAGGGAACACAATCTAGGCTCGTCTGATGCATATATGGCGTGTGTTTATTTACATTTTGTGTCTTGATGTTTGAGTAAATTACGTAGGTACCGGCAAGCCTGATTCAAGTATAAATTAAGTGTAAATATAATATCATCCCTCAGAGAAAAGGTAGCAACTTTTTGTTTCCCTTTGTGATGTAATAGATGGAGTACAGTCTGGGGCATAAGTCGTGTCGCCTCACCTGCTTCACCAAGACAGGCAGTGTTCATGGACTCGAGAAATTAGCACGTTTTCTACACCTAATAATCTCGAGGCTATGAACATCGCGTGCCTCGGTGAAGCAAGTGAGGCGACAGCAGGACTTTTGCCGCCGACTGTACATTGTGTCCAAACATACGACACACCTTCTATTATAGTTTTCTAACGAGACTATATTCGATGAGGTTCAAGTAGTTTCCATCTACAGACACATGTTCCGGATTGCGAATTGGCACACACATATACTCGAGAAGTGGACGAGACACTGACACACAGACAGACGGAGGGTACCAACCAACCAACCAACCAACCAGATTATATACTGTTAAGGTGACCACTGACTGACTGACTGACTGGCCCTTGGAGACGTGAACATTGACAATATCAGGACCCCATCGATAACCCCACAGATAACAACAAACACACACCAACACATCAAGGTCCTCCACACACACACACACACAAACACACACACACACACACACACACACGGTGGACTGATTAGTACTGTATCCTCGCAAAGATATAGATAATAAAGTAAGTACGAATGATAGTCGTATTTCAACTTTTAGTAATAAATATACAAGAGCCATAATGATAAGGAGAGTATAATGTCCATCATATATAATTAATTAGTCTGGTATATAATTATAGGCTTATATGGGAAAATCAAAAGAACGTGAGCAGTTACACATTTTCTTTCCCTACTCTTGTCATAATTACGTGTGTGTGTGTGTGTGTGTGTGTGTGTGTGTGTGAGAGAGAGAGAGAGAGAGAGAGAGAGAGAGAGAGAGAGAGAGAGAGAGAGAGAGAGAGAGAGAGAGAGAGATTAATAAATATCACTTCATAACATTCTGGTTTCATCACAGCAACAAAATTAAACTGCAGAAAAAGATATGACAATAATTTGCAACTCAAACGTCAAAATAAAACTTCTGGTGCGCAATATAACATGATGAAAGAGAAAACCTGCAAACTATTGTTGGTGGTGCATGAAAGAGTATTAAATGACACAAAAAGGAGTCATCCCCAAGCCAAGTCAAAATATTACAAAACAAATAATTATCGTCTACTGTTCAGCCAGAATTAAAATTATCCACTGACACTTATTATCCTTCCATCATGCAAGTAAATCATTATCATATCGAAAATATAATCATACAACAAACACCTTATGTCAATTCAATTCAACCCCTTCAATTATTATTATTATGAGGTGCTGCAAAATCATCATACACGTGTTTTGTTTTTTATTACCAAGATATTTAATACGATGGAAGGAAAGTGTCGGTGGAAATTTGATTGTGGCTGTACATACATTATAATTATTCCAAGTCATGAAACTAAAAGACGTGAGGAAGACACACTTGGACTGACAGATAGCTAGACATACATACAGATGGACAGCGATCACAGATAAGATACAGCAGATTATCATATACTTAACCAGACAAGAACAAACAACATGACGTCAAAATTAAATCCTCTTAAAAACCGGTAATATAAAATAAACTATAATATAAAAAAAACTATAATATAAAAAAACTATAATAAAAAAAAGCATAATATAAAAAAACTATAATATAAAAAACTATAATATAAAAAAAACTATAATATAAAAAAATATATAATATAAAAAAACTATAATATAAAAAAACTATAATATAAAAAAACTATAATAAAAAAAAACTATAATATAAAAAAATATATAATATAAAAAAACTATAATATAAAAAAACTATAATATAAAAAAAATATAATATAAAAAAACTATAATATAAAAAAAACTATAATATAAAAAAAAAACTAATATAAAAAACAAACAATAATATTATATCGGTAGTAATCTCAAACACAAACTAATAATGTCCACAATGCATAAATTTAATTAATTAAGGAGGGGGGGGGGGGAGGTAGTATATTGCTGGTATATAAATTCAGGAACAAATGATTCCCCCAAAAGTATTCACAGCAACAGAACAGAACACCATTATTACTATTGTCAATTTAAATGGTCCTGTTTCCTGGGATAATTTGAATGGATCAAGGCCCTCCAATTAATGTAATCAAAGTATACTATCCTCTATCATCCAAAATATGTCAGGAAACAGGGCCAGATGAACAAAAATAATGGCGTCCTGTTGCTTGGAATAATCTGGAGGAATCAGTTGCTCCAGATTTACCAACACTGTATTTCCCCCTTTAATTAAACTACCTGAGTGGATTCGTCTATATATATGTTGTAACCCAGACTCTCTCCCTCTCACTGACTGATTGATTGATAAGGTAAGGGACTTTTCCGAGCTACTGGTGGTGGTGGTGGTGGTGGTGGTGGTGGTGGTGGTGGCGATGATAGTGGTTGAGTGGGTGGTGGTGAGTGGATGGGAAAGTGAGTGGTGCATTGGTAGTGGGTGAGTATCGAGTGGGTCTAGATGGGGTGGTTGGTGGGTGAGTATCGAGTGGGTCTATAGTTGGGGTGGTTGGTGGGTGGGTGAGTGATGTTGGGTGAGTATCGAGTAGGTCTAGATGGGGTGGTTGGTGGGTGAGTATCGAGTGGGTGGATGGGACAGTGAATGGTTGGGTGGGTGGTAGGTAGTGGTGGTGTTATCTTATCACAGTGAGGGAGGAGGGGAACGAGAGGAACCAAGGAGTGTGATTGCTTCATGTTGTTACTCAGGTATATGTAGCTTGTGAGGGACAGATACAAGGTACACACAATACACTCAGCTGTACAGTTGCCCACACATGAATCTGGCACGCCTCGCTACTTGTGAGATAGCATACCTACAACATCAAGAAAAGTGAGCAAAGCAAAAGTTATCGTGTGTTGAAAAGCAGACAGTAATAATATTGTACCGTCTGCTTTCATTTTTCTTTCTTTTGCATGTAGCCACCTCACAAGTAACGAGCCATACCACCACATCTAGTCCTTCTATGCCGTCTTCATGTTGATAGTGTTAATTACCTTATATTTCCAAGAGCTCTGAACCCACAACTTCAATACAACTACGAGTGATGGATATAAGGATTCTTACTCATGGGCAGCTGTCCATGGCTTTAATTAAACTTCACGGATTGGTTTGGCAATGCTGATTGTGATACGTAGAAGTGTGGGCGAGCTGTAAGCATCAAATCACTCACATCCAATACTCGAGGTTCTCTCAATGTCTATGAACTCACACATCATCTACAAAGTTACTAAACACACACACACACACACACACACACACACACACACACATACACATCTCATTACCAGCCTCCCTTATCTCCTCTTACCACACACGTCTCTTTTTACACACGGCAATATAGTTAATTACATTCAGGCACTTGTCGAATACCTCCCCTCACCATTTTTTCTATCCTCACCCGTTTCCCCTCTATACTTCCACAAACATACACCGTAATGGGGTCCTGTGTTGTGTTGTGTTGTGTTGTGTTGTGTAGCATATCATTAAGACAGACTTCATTCCCTCCTCAGTGTTGTATAATATTCTGTTGAGTGAGTGAGTGAGTGTGTGTGCAGGAATGTGTTTGTTGCAGCTTTGCCAGAGTTGGGTGTGAGTGTGCATGTAAATTTATCCATCAGACTAAACACCTTTAACTTAAGGTCATAACTCTCTTAATCCACATTGGACACAGACAGCCTCGGGACACTGTTATATATTTACTAACCTGTTTTTCTACTCTGATTTATTTTGTACATCCCATAACTTGATTTATTTTATCTTACCTTGCCATTTTTTCAGTCTTGCTTTGTCCTACCTACTCTGCTTTACTCTGTACATCCCATTATCTGCTCTTTATTTTACTTTATCTTGTTCTATTCTGCTTTACTTTACTTTATATTTTATTCTGTCCTGTCCTGCTCTAACCTGCATTGGTCTGCCCTGCCCTAACTTGTCAACTCTCCTTTGGTCTATTTTGGCATCTATAAGTAGTCCCCCAAACAGTGTAACAAAACAACTCCCCTATTAGTAAACTGAGGTTGATAGTGTGTTTCTTGGTATAGTCTGGAGGAATCAATCGCCCCTCAATCTGACCAAACAGATTAACCTATACTCACCTTAACAAAAGCTTACCTATACGAAGACACACACAGTCTGTGGTCACTCTTTTGTTCTGATTACAAGGCTGAAACTTCGATGGCTAGAATGCTGTATCTACGGTAGGTTTTGGTTTTATAATACGATATAATTAGTGTCACATGTCCCTGCCTATATTTCGCTATGTTAACACTTGCAATAATGAATATCCTCAATATACGTGGGATAAAACATTTAGTGATTATTATATGCAGGACAGGAAGTGCAATAAATAAATATCTTGCCTACTTCATTACACTGATGCACGAGATTCAAATTAATACACGTCACATAATTTTACAGCAGGTTAGTAATTAAACATTCTATTTAATACGGAATTCACTGTTTATCACATTCCTGTATTATTAATATATTCAAAATACATAATAATACATTTGTTTGTTCGCCCAGCAACCATTCCGTGTTATAAATGTAAACAAACCTCTCTGTATGATGGTTATGTATGTATGTACAGTCGTGGCACATAATCCTTGACCAGACTTTCCCTTACTTACACCCTGATCAAGGACTATACAGGGTGTCCGGAATTTTT
>JAWZYT010002528.1:17500-58686 GCA_034508575.1 Petrolisthes manimaculis | reverse complement strand
CTTTCCAACACAACAATATCATAATAACAGAAAACTTCATATAAAAGGCCTAGTGAGAACAAGGAAGAGATGGTCAGAACAGCAGGGAAGAGGAGATAGTCAGAACAGCAGGAAGAGGAGATATAGTGAGAACAGCAGGAAATAAGAGGAGATAGTCAGAACAGCAGGAATAAGAGGAGATGGTCAGAACAAGAGGGAAGAAGAGTAGAGATATCCTATAGTGAGAACAGCAAGGAATAAGTGTGTAGCAAGTAGGATAGCCTAGCCTGAGCAGGAAGGAAGGGTAAGAAAGGCAGAGGATGGCGCCACAAGGAGGAGGGGAGGAGGAGCGGAGGTCCCTTGTGTGGCACAGTGCCAGTATTACCACTGTCATACCGTACAGGGCCACCAAACACCACTTTTGTGTGTGTGTGTGTGTGTATGAGAGACAGATCAACCATGAACTTTTGTGTAGGCCTATATATATAAGAGAGAGAGAGAGAGAGAGAGAGAGAGAGAGAGAGAGAGAGAGAGAGAGAGAGGAGAGAGAGAGAGAGAGAGAGAGAGAGAATGATCCTACATTACAGACATCACATGACACCTAATCTAGGCCTATACCAAAGCCACTGTCCCACCCACCAAGCACACCTTACAAACTATAAACAAAACAAAATAAATAAAAAAATATATCAACGTAGGCTGCCCACACGCTCGTCGTAATTACACACACACACACACCATCCATCGGCACCACCACTTTAACTTATAGGGTAAAGGTAGGCTACAGGAATATCAATCTATCTATCTATCTATCTACTGACAGGTCCAGGAGAGAGAGAGAGAGAGAAAGAGAGAGAGACAGAGAGAGAGAGAGAGAGAGAGAGAGAGAGAGACTGGAATAGGAATACCATAGTAGGACTCATGTGGGTGTGTACCGTATGAAAGAAAAACTGGATGTGTGTGTGTGTGTGTGTGTGAGAGAGAGAGAGAGAGAGAGAGAGAGAGAGAGAGAGAGAGAGAGAGAGAGAGAGAGAGAGAGAGAGAGAGAGAGAGAGAGAGTGTGTGTGTGTGTGTGTGTTAGTTTCATATCTTTAGAGGAATATGATTATCTAGTACTTTTACATATATTCTGTTTCATTTATACTCTACTATTTACAATGTGTAATTATGATTTTTTATGTTACCCCGGTACAGATTTTGCCACACCCTTTTAATAGCCAAGAACAAACAAACAAACAAACATGCAAACAATGGAGTGACTTGAGGTACATACATACAAACAAACAAACATACAAACAATAGAGTGACTTAAGGTACATACATACATACATACATACATACAACATTGAGTAATGGCTGCCTCAAGGTAAACAACAGACAATTTAAACCATGACAATAACCCCAGGAATGTGTGTGTGTGTGTGTGTGTGTCTGTGTGTACTGTAATTAGGTAAGCTCATTTCATTTTATTATGTGTGTGTGTGTGTGCATATTTAGGTGTCTCATTCTTGTGTGTGTGTGTGTGTGTGTGTGTATACTTAGGTGTCTCATTCTTGTGTGTGTGTGTGTGTGTGTTTGTGTGTTTTCCTAGGTGTCTTTCATTCTAGTGTGTGTGTATATTTAGGTGTGTCTCATCTTGTGTGTGTGTGTGTCAGTGAGTGGGTAGGGAAGGAGGAAGGAAATAGTCGGGGAGCTTACCGTGTGTGGGAGGAAGTGTATAGTGGTGACGTCACTGTTACGTCATTACTTCGTCACACTCGTTACCATTCACTTCACCAGAGAGAGAGAGAGAGAGAGAGAGAGAGAGAGAGAGAGAGAGAGAGAGAGAGAGAGAGAGAGGGTGTGTGAATGAATAAATGTGTGTTTGTGTTGTAAAGGAGAGGTGGTATTATTTTGCTTAGTGTGTGTGTGTGTTGCAATGGTACTGAGAGAGAGAGAGAGAGAGAGAGAGAGAGAGAGAGAGAGAGAGAGAGAGAGAGAGAGAGTGTGTGTGTGTGTGTGTGACGTCATAGGTTGGGAAAGTCTGTGTGTGTCCTGTTGCAAATTTAAAATGGTGGTTGGTTTGTCCTAAAGGTTAGAATATCAAGCCTAAAATTGAAGAACTATGATTCCTCCAAGTACAAAGATTCCCTACTATTTTGGAATACTGGAGTGTCCTGATTCCTCCAAAATATGCCAGGAAACAGACCCAGATGAAGAAAAATAATGGTATCCTGTTGCCTGGAATAGTTTGGAGGAATTATTTGCTCCAGATTTACCAACAGTGTCCATACTTCCCCCATAATAAGGTTAATCTTGTTTCATGATATAATTTGGAGGACTCTGTAGCCCTCCAAAATACCAACAAGTCACCCACCCAGCCAGCCAGCCACCACCACCTCCAACAACAACAATAACAACAAACAACATCTCCCCTTTAAATATATAAATAACATCTCCCCCCCCCTCTCCCCTCCCAAAGTGACATCAATAACAATAAGTGAGCTGCAGTAAATGTTAAGGGGAGGATACGGTGTTGGTAAATCCGGAGCAAATGATTCCTCCAAACTAATCCAAGCAACAGGCCACCATTATTTTTCTTCCTCTGGCTCTGTTTCCTGGCATTCTTTGGAGGAATCAAGGAACTCCAATGAACGAAAAGTATACTCTCCCCTTAAGCTACACTCGCAATCCTAAATTTGTATCCAGGTCTTGTTGAATTTTCGAATCATTTGACATACGAGTGAACCCATAACAAAACTTAGGCTTTCTTGTTTCATATTTGTATCCAGATCTTGGTAGAAGAGAGAGAGAGTAGGGGAGGGGAGGGGAGAGTTGGAAGAGGGAGAGTGGGGGAGGGAAGAGGGAGGGGGAGGTGTGGACGAGTGAGAGTATGGAAGGGAAGGGTAGGGTAGGTACGGTAGGCTAAGTGTTGGCTGCGGTAACACATTGCCCCCCTCCAACAGGATATTAGCAATTCTCTTGGTCTTGCCCTCCCCTCCTCCCCCTGCCCCTCACTTCTCACGCCCCTCCCTCACGCCTCATGTCTCTCCCTGCCCCATACTTCTCACGCACGCCTCCCCCTGTCCCTTACTCCTCATTCCTCATCCCCTTCCCTCTGTCCCAAACTCCTCATCCCCTCCCCTCTGTCCCTAACTCCTCATGTCCCCCCTGTCCCTCATTCATGCTCTCCTTGCCCTTCCCTCACACCTCATGCCCCTCCCTGAACCATACATACACACATACAAACATACAAGAACTCTCTATGACGTACAATTGTGGGCATAAGTCTGAATTTAGTCAACATGAGGTGAATTAGGTAATTAAACACGGGATTGTACACACGATAAAAACAAAACGATAGGTGAAATTCTTGTCTGAAAACACACACATATATATACATTCACATACACACACACACACACCATTCAAACACCACAGAAGTTGACTAGGCTATGCTAGAACTAAGTAGTGTAATGAACTGCACATTCTCCTTCCATGTTTACATCATCTCCACCCGAGGTTATTGTTGAGTACGGTAGCCTAATGAGTGATGTCAAGGGGTAAAGGCAACAACAACTACAACACCGCCAATAACAACTACAACACCGCTTCTAACAACTATCCTACAACACCGCCAATAACAACAACTACAACTACTACAACAACGACGATGGGAAACTTAAGGGGGAAATCGATTAACTTTTGTTACATTGGAGTGCCATGATTCCTCCAAAGTATGCCACGAAACATACAGGACCAAATGAACAAAAATAATGGTGTTCTGTTGCTTGGAATAGTTTGGAGGAATCAAGGCACTCCATATTTACCAACACTGCCTTTCCATCTTAACTCTACAACACACACACATACACACTCTGACAAAACACACACAACACAACACACAGGTGGTAAAGATGAGTGTGTTTATGTGAGAGAGAGAGAGAGAGAGAGAGAGAGAGAGAGAGAGAGAGAGAGAGAGATCAGGCTATACAGGAAACATTTATTTGTTTTTTGGGGGTGAATAATTGTATGACTTCTGATTTCTCCAACCTATGCCAAGAAACAGAGAGACAGACGAGTTGGGTAGGCTATACGAATGTGAGCTTTGTTTTCTTGTATTATACAGAAAACCCCGAATACTCCAATTATTATTATTTACGCACAAGAAGCAACCGACTCGACCCCCTCCCCCTCCCAAGATCCCCAGAGGAGCTAAAATTACGATATTTATTGGTAACAAACGTAGATCTATGCAAAAACCACTACGCTACGTTCAGATCGATTGGAGTAGTCGACTAGATACCAATTTCCCTTTTAAACACAGACGCTTAAATGTAGGTTTTAGGGGGTCAGTGTAGTGAGTTTCCCATACACTGCTACACACATACAAGAACAATGAATGAAACACGTGACAGCAAAGCGCCACAACACACCCAGTATACCCGGATGTAAACAAACAATATAGCGGCCCTCGGCATCATAGGCAACCCGGCGTGTTTGGAAGGGGAGGGAGGGAGACAGAGAACCCAGCCATGCCAGCCAGTCAGCAGTTACTCATATAGCCCATCTCAAACTTAGGCTTTTTACTACACTCAGAGCGACGACGTAGAGAGACAGAATGAACCTTTAAACACTCAAAAGTTATAACATCTCAATACACACCTCACCAATAACCTGCTTAGCCTAAGGGGGAAATACCGTACATATTTTGGAGTGCCTTGATTTCTCCAATAAATGCCCGGAAACAGGACCAGATAAACAAAAATAAGGATGACTCGTTGCCTGGAAGGGTTTTGGAGGCATTAGTTGCTCCAGATTTACCCCAACACTGTACTTTCCCACTTAATGTCATGGTACTACAAAATGCCATAGTTATCATAGCCTAAATACTACGAACAACGCTTCCCCAAACATTCCTGGGTAGTGGTGTTGTTGTGTTTTAAAGTGGTAGTGTTACTTACTTACACCTCCACCACTACTACACCCTACCTACATCTTGATCCAGGCTAGAGTCGTACTTGAAAAGCCACTGGTAAGCTACACCTCAAAAAAAGAATGGGCCCTCAGTACCATCTGCTGCTTACAAACACAAACAAGTACAGCAACAATCAAATAACCATCAACACTTTCCTTCCATCGTGCAAATAAATCAGTATCATATCAAAATATAATCATACTACAACACCTTTACGTCAACTCAACCCTCTCAATTATTATTATGAGGTGGTGCAAAATCATACACGTGTTATCCTATATTACCAAGATATTTACTACGATGAAAGGAAAGTATAGGTGAATATTTGATTGTAGCTTAATTAAGGATTACCTTTATCGTGTTTATCATTACGTCTTCTGTTTAGATTTATTATTTACGATCATGCAGTTTGACCACGCTTTTGTTTCATTGGAGTGCCTTGATTCCTCCAAAGTATGCCAGGAGACGGGACCAGATGGATAAAAATAATGGTGGTCTGTTGCTTGGAGGAATCATTTACTCCATATTTACCAACACTGTACTTCCTCCTTGATAAATGAGGAAGAAGGGATTAAGAAGTAGCCTAGGCCTACAGTATGCTATGTGTGTTTTATTATGCCAGTTGTGTTTGTAGCCTATCGTGTTAATGGTTGTGTGTCTGGAATTCTGAGCAGATATCATAGGCCTATTTTTTGTTATAGGCATACTCATTTTGTCACTGTGTTTAGCCGATTATATTGTCGAAACTTCTGGCCTTCTTTGCCCTGTGTAGCCTAGTCTGTCACCATTAGTTTCAAATTACAAATGAAATTCAAAAGGATCGTATGGTCCGAATGGTGACATGTATAATATATAGGTCAAAAATAGGGTCCAAAACAGTCAAAAGTGTGGTACGGTACGAATCAATTAATTTTACACCTATATAGTATGAGCAGCCAGCAATTCAGTCTTAATCAACATCAATATTATTAAACGTAGCCTAACTAACTATCAATATAATACACTAATCCTCATTAAGGTTGATACATTTTGCCAAGTAGGCTAATTAAGGGATCGTTAGCAGACTCACTGGGGTAATTAATAATCCAGTATTACATATCATCACACACACACACAGCTTAAGTTACAGTAGAAGACTCCCTTGTCAACAAACCAAAACTAAGGCATAAGCTAAGCAAAATCAGACTGTACTAAACTTAAGAAGAAATTATGTACTTTTTGGAATTTTTTGAGATAATAATGATGTACTTTTTGGCATTTTTTGAGATAATGATGTACTTTTTGGCATTTTTTGAGATAATGATGATGTACTTTTTGTTGTTTTTGAGATAATGATGTACTTTTTTGCATTTTTTGAGATAATGATGAATGTTCTTTTTAGCATTTTTTTTTAGATAATGATGATGTACTTTTTGGCATTTTTTGAGATAATGATGATGTACTTTTTGGCATTTTTTGAGATAATAATGATGTACTTTTTGGCATTTTTTTTAGATAATGTTGATGTTCTTTTTTGCATTTTTTTAGATAATGATGATGTACTTTTTGGCATTTTTGAGATAATGATGATGTACTTTTTGGCATTTTTTGGAGATAACCTAATGATTCCTCCAAACTATTCTCAGTAACAGTCCATTATTATTATCGTTCATCTGGTCCTGTTTCCTGGCATAGCTTGTAGGAATCATGTCACTCCAATGTACCAAAATAGAAACACCAACTTAATTAACGGGAGATTTTTTAGGGTAAATTGGTGGGCTCCTGATTCCTCCAAACTATGCCACGAAACAACAGATCCCTCAGTAAAGTAATATTAATGTTTCCTGGCATAGTTTGGAGAAATTACAGTCCTTTCAATTTATCAACAAAAGAAGTTACCCTTAAGTTAGAATATGTTAGTACAGTGGAAATAGTAAAATGAGTCATGAAATTAAACCCAAGGTAGTAAATGCCTATAGTAACGAGAGATAAAATAATGTTGAAAGTGATGATAATAGTGTATAATTAAATCAGAGTAGAAAATGCTTACAGTAACGAATGATAAAATAATGTTGTAAGTTATGGTAGTGTATGTCAAGGTAGAAAATGCCTATAGTAACGAGAGATAAAATAATGTTAAAAGTTATGGCATAAGTTAAGTTAGTGTATAGTTACCTCTTTGTGTATAAGCCTAATATTAAACCTAGGCTATAGCTACTTAGTGAATAGGTACGTATAGTATAGGCCTATATTATAATTTAGTTATGATTGAATTTACTGACCTGTGTGTATGGCTAGGGCAGACAGAAGCAGCCACACCACTAAAATTAACCCTGTAACTTAGGTTTTTTTTATAACTTAAGGCTATAACTACTTAGTGAATAGGTATGTATAGTATAGGCCTATATTACAATTTAGTTATGATTTAATTTACTGACCTGTGTGTATGGCGAGGGCAGACAGAAGCAGCCACACCACTAAATAGGTGGCCATGGTAGTGGTGGTATTGGTGTAAGGTGATGCTAGGAATTATCACCACACCTTTACTCCTCACAATATGATTCAGATAATTATTAGGTTCACTGTATCACACAATTAAACCACTCAGCCTAATGGCCTGATAATACCCTAAATGGAAAGCTTTATTATTATTACTATTACTATTATTATTATTATTAAAGATTGATCACATACCACTCAGCCTATTGGCCTCGTAAAACCATCTTTTTTTTATGGTATTATTATTATTTTTATTACTATTATTATTATTATTAAAGATTGATCACAAACCACTCAGCCTATTTATTGGCCTCGTAAAACCATTTATTTTTATGGTATTATTATTATTATTAAAGATTTCAACGCAATGCAATATAACTAACTACGGTACACTGATTATTTAACACTTATATTTTTTTTCTCTATCAATTGGAATATCACACTAATAACACACACTGAACTTAACAAATTATTTCACAAAGCCTTCGACACTAATAATGAACAAAACACATTTTCCATTTTTTGTTTTTCTTTTAGTTACAAATTTACACACAAGGCTTATTTATCACACACTCTCATTCACATAATACACTGATAATGCTATTTGATTTATTATATATATATTTATCTATATATTTTATATTTTTTTTCCTTCATAGAATAAAAACACCAACAAACACATTTTTCGTTGTTTCAGAAATACACTATATATATATTATCTGTTATTTAATTCACCGTTATAACCACATGTAACGATCACCGGGGGGGATGTAACGCGTAGCACTAACACACCATAACACGGGTAACACAATATATAACACGAGAAATGATTGCATACATACATATAAGGTGAGATAGGAGTAACCCTTCCTCACTCACCACTGGACCAAACCAGACTGATGGTGCCTGGTGATGCCTTCTTCAATCAGGGTTGCCAGGAATCGTACACCAAATTTCCCCAACCTCTACAGCATCAGAATCTCCTTTTTTACCTCAACGTCAGCATCAGTATTTCCCTTTTTACCTCAACATCAGCATCAGAAAATCCCCTTTTATCTCAACTTCTGTACCCTTTTTACCTCAACTTCAACATCAAAATTTCCCTTTTTACCTCAACTTATCTATCTATCTATCTATATATATATACAGCTCAGCCTCGTTTCCTCCGGGAACTCTCCCCAGGTGGGTGACCACGGCAGAAATACCTCCAGTTCTCCCTGTTCTAACACTCCCTAGCTCCTTACTTGGTTCAGCCATACTCTTCCACTTTGTTCTGCCATCTAACTGGTGGTCTGCCTCTCACACCAGCTTCCATACACCTTATTTACAAACTCCACATACACCTTCTTTACGAATTCCACACCTTACATTCTCTCTACACCTTTTTTACAAACTCCACACCTTGCATTCTCTCTACATATTTTTTACAAACTCATACCACATCTCTCATTACTTTCTCCATATCACCTAATAAGTCCACATGCTCCTCTCAAGTAACTCATTTTCACTGCACCTATTCTAGACTGATGCATGGTGCCTCAACTTCAACATCTAAATTTCAGTTTTTGCCTCAACTTCAACATCAGAATTTCCCTTTTCACCTCAACTTTAACGTCTAAATTTCCCTTTTTATCTCAACTTCAACATCAAAATTTTCCTTTTTACCTCAACTTCAACACAATTTTTTTTCGTTTTACCTCATCTTCAACATCAAAATTTCCCTTTTTACTTCAACTTCAACATCATCAAAATTTTCCTTTTTATCTTAACTTCAACATCAAATTTCCCTTTTTACCCCAATAATTCCCTGCTTACTCCTGAAAATAGTCGCACATTTTCATATTCTTGATATTTCGTCAGGTAGAAATTTCTCCAGTTACTCTTGAACAAATTTCATGTAATTTTCCCATTGGTATCTCTAATTTTCCAAATCTAAGGAAAATTCTCCATACTTGGCAATACGGAGACTGATGCCTTCTGCAGCTTCACGCCCTCGCTCCCTGCATCAAGGCTCAGTGGATAGTTTATCTTTCACACATTTTATGGAATTTACAAATATATTTGACCAATTTTTTATTTCCAATGCCAGGTTCCTTATCTACTGTCCGTCATCTAATTCCCAAGCCATTATGACATGAGGGAACTCCATAATAAGCTTCTCTATTTTAGAAACGAGTCTATAATTCCTTCTTTCCCGCGGACCTTAACATGATGCTGACTTGACAATCTATATATATCTATTTTACAGCCTAGTGTGGTATTTACTGAGCATAAAAAAACAGCGCATATGCTAAGAAAGGCAAATATATACACTATTTTAAAACATAATTGGGTCCAACAACACAAACAATTCTTAATATCATGAGTATCTTCATTTAGTTTGGGTAGAACGAGTCAATTTCGGTGTCTCATTAAAGCGTTCGATAGATTGTCAACAAATGTCACTTTGTAAATACGTCATCGGAAATTTCTCCACCATATAATTATTTTCCTCATTATATTGGATTTTGAGAGAGAGAGAGAGAGAGAGAGAGAGAGAGAGAGATTGGTGGAGAATAGAGAAAGCATTGATGGAGATAAGAAAATGTTGAAGTAAGTAAATAAAGGAAAGAAATTAATGGAGATAAAGATTGATGAAGATAATGAAAGAAAGAGATTGACAGTGATGGTGATAAAGAAAGTGATGGAGACGGCGATGGTGACAAGGAAAATGATGGAGACGGCGATGGTGACAAGGAAAATGATGGAGAGAGTGATGGAGACAAGGAAAATGATGGAGACGGCGATGGTGATAAGGAAAATGGTGGTGACGAGGAAAATGATGGATATAGTGAGAGTGATAATGATGGTGTTGTTGGTGATGGTGATTCCTCCTGTTTCCTCCTGTCGATACAAATTCTCCAACGGCTCCGAGATTAATTTAATGATGGTTGCCTCTGCACAACAGAATACTCCCAGGTGTGTATGTGTGTGTGTGTGTGGGGGGGGGGGTCCGGGATATGTGGTGGGGATCTGAAGTATATATGTGATATGTTGGAAGGGTATGCAGTTTCTGGCAAGGTTTTATTGTTTCGGTCGGGAATTTTTGTCTGATATTTGAATTATTATGAATTTTATCTTGATGTTTTAAAGTATTTTACAGAATTATTGTAGTCTGTAAAATTATCCAATATAATGTATATATTTAATATTTTTCACTTTTTTCTCTTGTTTTGGATCATATTACCGAGGATATAGTAATTTAAAATGGCACCATATTAGAGTAAGGTACAGTTGGACACAGGAATTCGAGGACAGCCCAAGTGAAAGATGGTCAGTTTCTCCCAATATCAAGTTCCTTAGTGCCAAATAGGAGACATCAGGGGCAGAAGTCAGTATTGAGGATGGTAATAAAAAGCAACTACCTGATAATAGACACTGGTTACTCAAATGGGACAAGTATATTTCACCTGGGCTGTAGCACAATTCCTGTGTCCAACTGTACTATACAACATATAAAATTCATACTTATATTATCAGTGTCTCTTTATTCCAGATTTGTAGATTGTCCTGCCCAAAATGGTTCTGATAACACCTTGTATACGTATAACCCGTGCTTCCCGTACACTTACCCTCCAGACGGACAGATGATGGCCTGCAGCACAAGTAATGATGTGGCGGTAAGTTCTAGTCTTTAAAAGGGAAGATTCTCTCGTTGGTGAATTGGAAAGTCTCTGATTCCTCCAAACTATTCCATGTAACAGATCCCTGATTAGTACCATTGAGGGCATCTGTTTCCTGGTATAGTTTGGAGTAATTAGTAGCCTTCAAATGCACCAATAAAAGAATCTCCCCTTAAAAACATGTAATAATAAAACCCACCGAGTTTGTATTTAAGTTCCGACTGCTAAGCTTTGATGGGAGTACAGTATTACCAAAAAAAAACTTCAATGCTACAAAATAACTAGTAGAAAATGGAGTTTGATTGTGTTTAAAGATTATTGTTATTATTTTGTTTTATGTATTTAAAGATTATTGTTATTATTTTGTTTTATGTATTTAAAGATTATTGTTATTATTTTGTTTTCTGTATTTAAAGATTATTGTTATTATTTTGTTTTCTGTACAGGTTTGTCAAGGTGATGAGGGCTACATAAACATAGGAACTCAGGATTCAGCAACATTCAACTTTGACCCTACAAGTCAGAAATGGATTGTGTCTTACTACAACTCAATAGGTGACAAGTAAGTTGCCTTTGTATCCTCTATGGTATGGTATCTGAGAGCTTATGTACAGTCTTCTCCACTCCCGCTTTCACCAGTTCAGCGTTGCCAATGTACAATACCTATACACCGGACATCGTGTGAGTTAACAGTTCCGACTCTCACATCTAAAACACCTGCCATCAACCCTTACTCTTACTGGCAGATGTTTCAGATGCTGTATATTGTCCTGTATATTGTTTGTTGGATGTGTGTGTTTATATCTCATTTTTATATTTCAGACAGACCAATGTAACTTTGCAGTGCACTACTGATCAGAATGACACCTTGATTGTCTGGGGAGAAACTAAAGGAAATCACAGGAGTGTTTATGTAAGTAGCCTACACCTGTACAGACATTTTAGGGCTGAGAGTATATTGATATTTATAGCATGAAGTTAAAAAAAAATATTGATAATTTTTAAGTTGAAAAATGTAACTACTGTACTATTTTTTACAAAGTATATTAATCATGTACTAACATTATCCTCATTATTTATACTGACAAAACTTAATATTGTTACAAAAAATGTGGCAATACTTAAAACATAACATGTACATATTTATAAGTGCTAAATAGTTTGGGATTTATATATTATACCATAGTTAAATATTTTCTTGTGCTAGTGTAGATTTTTGAAAGAGAAGTAACCTGATAATTTCTTGTTGTCATTACCGTACTTCCAGAATATGACGTTAGTTTCCCGTTGTGCGTGTGTGGACGGCTGTGGTACCCCAATCCTCCCCAGGGGCATGTCGGTCGGATCCTTCATGCTACTACTCCTGGTGATAGCATTGGTGGTGTACCTGGTGGTGGGTTATCTGTATCGTCGGTTCATCATTGGGGCCAGGGGTATAGAGTTGCTGCCTCACCTCAGTTTCTGGATGGATTTTCCGCTGCTTGTTCGGGTAAGTTCTTCAAAGATGTATTATACTTTCGTTACATTGGTGGCTACATGTTCCCTTAAATTGTGCGAAGAAAGACCAAATCAACTAAATTAAGGCTCAGTTCAAAAATTTTTGTAATTTTGTACCGTACCTGTAGTTTGAAGGAATTGGTAAAATTTTCCGATCTTACATTTTCCTATTGTAGTTACCGGTAATTTCTTTACAGGATGGATTCTTCTTCCTGGTGAGATGTGGACCTCATGACATGACATATGAGAGGATATGAGAACAAGATGACCCATGCCAGCCTCTCCACTTGGTTCTTGCCATTACATGATACATACACACTTGGCAAGGGTGTTAACTCATTGCTGTGATACATTCCAATACTAATACTTATATTATTAACTACCAAAATGATATTACCTGTGTTATAATGATTAAAATTGTATGTTAATTCACCATGCACTTTTGTCTTGTACTTTTGGTTAAAGGTTTCCCTCACTACAATTTTTCACTTATGCAGTCTTGAAATCTTATTGCCTCTACAATTATACAATCCCCATGACTTGGGATTTCTACTCGTTTATTTTTTGAGTGCATAGTTACAGAAGTACCAAGTTCCTAAAGCATTATCTCTTCTGTATCAATAATGCATGTAAGAATTAAACTTATCACTGCCTTCAAGGAATAAGACTCACCCACTATATTCTGATCTATCTCAACCCCTCAATATATGACTTTCTCATGTATTATACTTTCCTTTAACTTGATTACTGTACTGTATATCCGAATTCTGTTGCTGTATGATATTCTAAATACATGTACAGGTATGTTAAAAGAATCTCTAGCTTGTAATTGAAGAGCTATTACTAATTCTTCCAAAACTATGCCAGTAAATAGACAACCTCAGTGTTAGCAGAAGGGTAAATGTTTCCTGGCATAGCTTTGTAAATTATATGATGCAGTACAGTACTTGACACGGCTACAGTATTTACTTCTACACAGCATAGCATTACTATTATGATCCTACTTTTACTAATACATAATTCAGTGACCTTCATTTTACAATATCATATTTGCTGATTCTGGTATACTTAGGTACAATATAGCTGTATACTTTTGACAATCCTTTTCTCTGCTCATCAGAATCAAAACACACAAACTACTTTTTTTACAAATACCAGGCTTTCTTCTGTTGCGGTTAATTTTTCTTTTCTGTACCAATTTAATTTAAACTAATACCTGTGTAATTTGATATAATTATATTTTCTTATTATGAACAAATTTAATGATAAAGTACATAAAATAAATAATATACATACTTACCTTTGCTGCCTAAAAATTGGTGTGATATTTGCAGGTATTAAATATTTAATCTTAAAAGAGATAGAACTTTAACCATCACTATATAACCTGGTATGACACAACTATGGGTATGTGTTCTGGACAATATACATGTATTATATAACAATAAACCTTTTGTATTTTGCTATATTAGTGTATTTATTTAATCACCATACAGGGTATTCCATAGACCTTAGTTAAGAGAGAGAAAGAGAGGGAGTAAGGAAAATGAAGAGTGTATGTATATAAAACCAACTCAAGCACTCTGCCCTCCTCTCTCTCTCTCTCTCTCATTATCTCTTTCCTCCTCTGTGTTTCTCTTATTGACTAGTATTTTTTAATGGCTATCTTTTTATTCCTGTACGAACATTTGTAGTCACATGCAAGACTCGGAGTTGTATTATTTACCTAATACATAGAGGAAAAGACTTTTTGTAGCTCAATTTGTATTGCAAAATAATTTGAATGGATCAACAAAGGGACTCTTCCTCGCATTAGTAGTTTAATAATACAGTACTTCCCTTAATCTCTACTACTATTTACTATCACCAACTATCTCTCACTCTCTCTAAAACACAGCAAGAATATTATTAGCTACTGTATTACAACACACAACTGCTACACAACAATACCAGAGAAACAAACTTAAAATATGTGCTGTTTAGTAATAAATACATGTGACTAGAAAAATAATACTGTACAGTCGGGCAAAAATAGTATTGGAACTCCCTTTTGGATAGTTAAAAGTTAATTTATTTCAGTGTAAGGATTCTTCTAATCCTTTTTTTGCCAACTGTACATGAGATCAGATCAATCCTAAATATATTACACAGATTCAGGTACTTATAAGTTAAGGACGGATTAAGTTATTTTTATATCTAGGTTTGGTTGTTTGTTTGTAAGAAGAGAACTTACTTTTAGTAGTTTTGAAGGCTACAGATTCGCTAACCTACTCCAGTAAACAAATCAACCCAATGTTACTAATAGAATAATAGAATAGGTGGATCTGTTTCATGACATGTTTTGCTGGGTTTAATAGCATTCAAATTTACCATCTAGAAGTTTGGAGTTGTTGTTGTTGTTGTTGTTGTTGAAGTTCCTCAAGCTGTCTGTCCGAGCAGCCCCGAGCTCTTGAGGAAGACGATGGCTTGAACCGGGCTTTCCCACAATGCCCTCAGTGAGTGTACAGTATGTTGTGTTGTTGGTGAATGTCATCGTTGTTGTTGTTGAAGTTCCTCAAGCTGTCTGGCCGAGCAGCCCCGGGTGAATGTCGTTGTGTGCATTGCAGTAGAAGTTTGGAGTTTTCAATATCACTCCAATTTACCATCAAGAAGTTCTCCCCTAAAGTGGTCCTGTAATCTAAGGGCTGGATGGATCTTCGTTTTGATCGCCCGGAGTACCTCGCCCCTTGATGGTAATTTCACAACAGAGACAGTTTATGGTTGAACACTCCGGGGCGGCACAGGTATACGAGCAACTCTGACACTCACACAGCTGACTGTCACCGCAGAGGGAAGGACCACACGCGTCCCCACAGTGGGAATTCTCACAGCAGATGGCGCTGGGACACTCCTGGCAAGTTGAACAAGAGCCGACATCAAGGCACTCACACTCCTGAAAGACAAGTACAGTACAGGTCCTGAGGAAGCTGCAGAAGGGAAATAATGTCTTGGAAAAAATGTCAATAAAAATATCATCTTCATAATTATGATATCTTCTTACAATCACAGGTTTACATTTGAATTTTTTTTTTATGAACTATTTAATTATTCATCTATTTATGTATATTATACTGTACTACCATACACCCCAATCATTAACAAGGTAACCATAAATATATAATATGCTTTAATATAAGTCAATTCTATATCCCTTGTATCTTAAAAATGAATAAAATAACCTGATCAGTGGGGCAGTAAGTATCCATGAGGGAGGCACAGGAAGGTAAAGGTCCACAGTTACAACAAGCCTGAGCACAGTGTAGGCCTAACTCAGCACAGTTACAGCACGGTATGTCAGGGCATTGTCCACAACACACTCCTTTCTTTAATAAACATTGTCTCACACTTAAACCTGCAATATGTACAAGTATGAGTTATTAAACCATCATTACATCCATACTCCTTTCGTTAGTAAACATTGTCTCACACTTAAACCTGTAAGTATGAGATATAAACCATCATTACCCACAAATTCCTTTCTTAAATCTTTCTTTAGTAAACATTGTCTCACACTTAACCCTGTAAGTATGATATATAAACCACCATTACCCACAAATTCCTTGCTTAAATCTTTCTTTAGTAAACATTGTCTCACACTTAAACCTGTAAGTATGATATATAAACTACCATTACAAACACACTCCTTTCTTTAGTAAACATTGTCTCACACTTAAACCTGTAAGTATGAGATATAAACCACCATTACCAACACACTCCTTTCATTAGTAAACATTGTCTCACACTTAAACCTGTAAGTATGAGATATAAACCATCATTACCAACATACTCCTTTCATTAGTAAACATTCTCAAACTTAAACCTGTAATTTGTACAAGTATGAGTTATTAAAACATCATTACACCCATACTCCTTTTGTTAGTAAACTTTGTCTCACACTTAAACATGTGCAAGTATCAGTAATAAAGTATTTACTAATTCAATCCATCAATCAAATAATCAAACAACCAATAAACCAACCAATTAATCCATGAATTAAATAATCAAACAACTAATTAATCCATGAATTAAATAATCAAACAACCAATTAATCCATGAATTAAATAATCAAACAACCAATTAATCCATGAATTAAATAATCAAACAACCATTTAATCCATGAATTAAATAATCAAACAACCAATTAATCCATGAATTAAATAATCAAACAACCATTTAATCCATGAATTAAATAATCAAACAACCAATTAATCCATGAATTAAATAATCAAACAACTAATTAATCCATGAATCAAATAATCAAACAACCAATTAATCCATGAATTAAATAATCAAACAACCAATTAATCCATGAATCAAATAATCAAACAACCAATTAATCCATGAATCAATCAATCAAATATCCAATTAATCCATGAATTAAATAATCAAACAACCAATTAATCCGTCAATCCATCCATCCGTCTTCCTTACCTACAACAATAAGGACAACATATGCAGCAATAGCAATGCAGAATATTGCAGCGAGAGGCAAGGTGAAGGAATCTGTACCCGAGACGGAAACTTTGTCCACCTCCATATTTTCATCCCCTGTAAAAGAGAGCGTAAAAAAACACAATTAGAATATCATAAAAAAACACAATTAGAATATCATAAAACACAATTAGAATATCATAATAAAACACAATTAGAATATCATAAAACACAATTAGAATATCATAATAAAACACAATTAAAATATCATAAAAAAACACAATTAAAATATCAAAACCGTATGCAATAACGGTAATTCTTTCAATATTTACCTAAAAATGTTATTATTTGTTTTTTTCGGTATTTTTTGTTATTGTCGTTATTTATTACATTACCAATTCAGCTTAAATACTAAAACAAGTGTAAATAAATCACTCAAATAGGAGGAATTAAGAATACATACGGTATTATTTAATTAATATAATATAAAACTTAATAATAATGATAATATTTACCATGGTGATGCTGCTGACATAAACATAAACAAATAATCCTGGCTGAGTCAGTGTTGCCAGATCTCCTTCACAAAATTCACACAACTTTAATTAATTAATATCAGAATTTCCTTCATTTGTATTTCACTATAATCGTACATTTAACATTTTTTTGATATTTTCTTTGGTACAAATTTCCCCATTTACTCTTGAACAATCTTTATATAATTTCTCCCATCTGTACTACCTCTACCATGGCCACTGGCAGATAATATTTCTCTTATTTGGTAATTCTGTCTGAGCGGCAGCGGCGGCGACGACGACGACGACGAAAAAAATAAAATAAAATAATAATAATAATAATAATAATAATAATAATAATAATAATAATAATAATAATAATAATAATAAAAAGTTATTTATTAAAAAAAAAAAAAAAAAAAAGTTAATTATTACAAACATTATTATTGTATACATTGCATACAAAGTTAGGTCCAATGATCAATGTTTACATTCGAACTGCCTTCCAATATGGCAGCCAGTATATCCCTTGAAACAAAAGCGAAGTGCTCGTGACGTCACAGAAAGCCCTCTAGTGCCGCCGGGTCATGATGATGAGAAATTATTAGAAGCTTCTCATTTTCATATTTAGAAGTACCGTTGTAAAGGTGAACAACAAAGTCAACAACATACAGCAGTGTTGCCAAATATGGGGAATACGACTATTTTCAAGAGTAAACAAGAAATTATTGAGGTAAAAAGGGAAATTCTGATGTTGTTGAAGTTGAGGTAAAAAGAGATATTCTGTTGCTGATGCGTTTGAAGTTGAGGTAAAAAGGGAAATTCTGATGTTGAAGTTGAGGTAAAAAGTGAAATTCTGATGTTGAAGTTGAGGTAAAAAGGGAAATTCTGATGTTGAAGTTGAGGTAAAAAGGGAAATTCTGATGTTGAAGTTGAGGTAAAAAGGGAAATTCTGATGTTGAAGTTGAGGTAAAAAGTGAAATTCTGATGTTGAAGTTGAGGTAAAAAGGGAAATTCTGATGTTGAAGTTGAGGTAAAAAGGGAAATGAGGTAAAAAAGGAAATTCTGATGCTGTTGAAGTTGAGGTAAAAAGGGAAATTCCGATACATATGATTATGATACTTGGCAACAACAACAACAACAACATTTGGAATTTTGGACAAGGGACAATATTTTTGGATATTAAAAAAATAAAGAAGAATAACGAAGATCCAAGAAGAAGAAGGAGTAACTGAGAATAATAATAAAGAATAATAAAGAAAGAGTGACTGAGAATAAGAATAAATAATAATAATAAGAGTGACTGAGAATAAGAATAAATAATAATAAGAAAGAGTGACTGAGAATAATAATAAATAATAATAATAAGAGTGACTGAGAATAAGAATAAAGAATAATAAAGAAGAAGTGACTGAGAATAAGAATAAATAATAATAATAAAAATCCAAGAAGAAGAAGAAGGAATAACTAATAATAATAATAATAATAATAATAATAATAATAATACTAATAATAATATGAAGGGAGTAATGTTGGCAGGGAAGGTATGGAAGGAAGCCGCCTCTCTTTTAATTATTGGAAGAACAACATCACATCTCGGTACAAAAAAAAAGGTATTTACTGTACAAAAAAAAAGGTATATATGATAATTAATTAACTTGTTATCACTTTATTAACCCAATATCTTAATTTATATCACTTTATTAACCCGATATCTTAATTTATATCACTTTATTAACCCAATATCTTAATTAATATAACTTTATTAACCCGATATCTTAATTAATATCACTTTATTAACCCAATATCTTAATTAATATCACTTTATTAACCCAATATCTTAATTAATATCACTTTATTAACCCAATATCTTAATTAATATCACTTTATTAACCCAATATCTTAATTAATATCACTTTATTAACCCAATATCTTAATTAATATCACTTTATTAACCCAATATCTTAATTAATATCACTTTATTAACCCAATATCTTAATTAATATCACTTTATTAACCCAATATCTTAATTAATATCACTTTATTAACCTGATAAATGGGGTGCAGGAATAGGGGGACAGGCTTGAGAGGGGGGTTAGGGGTGTGTGGGAATAGGGGACAGGCTTTGGGGGGTGTTAGGGGGTGTTTTTTTTTTAGGGGGGTGCAGGAGTAGGGGGACAGGCTTGGGGTGGGATTGGCGGGTGCAGGAATAGATGGACAGGCTTTCTACCCACCCCAAGCCTGTCCCCCTATTCCAGCACCCCCAAAAAAAACCCCAGCCTGTCCCCTACTCCTGCACCCCTAAAACAACCCTTGACCCACCCCCCCAAAAAAAAAAAAAAAAAAAATATATATAATGCCTCCCCTAACCCCCCCCCCCCCCCCCCCCCAAGCCTGTCCCCTTCTCCCACACCCCCTTAATGTGACTCATAATGTTCTACTATTGTCTGTAACTTCTCATAGACATCAGTAAACCTTTTTTTCAGGGTTGCGGTTTGGTTAATGGTGATTACCGCGTCGTCTTCCTCAAACGTAACACAAACAATTCCTTTATGCCCAATATGTATGTGTTCCCAGGTGAGTAGTACAACTTTATGGTTTGAGAGAAGTGTCTTGTATTAATATATATACATTCATATAACATTCATATACTTGTAGTTACAGTTTAATGTCATTTTTATTGCCAAGTTGAATTATTGTCTAAATAAAAGTCAAATGATAACATCAAAATATGGCATTCGGTTAATACATGCCATCAGTTATTTCAAATGACAATATTATTCCTATTTTATACAGTAAATATAATGTATACTGTATATATTTTATACAGTAAATATAATGTATACTGTATATATTTTATACAGTAAATATAATGTATACTGTATATATTTTATACATTAAATATAATGTATACTGTATATATTTTTTACAGTAAATATAATGTATACTGTATATATTTTATACAGTAAATATAATGTATACTGTATATATTTTATACAGTAAATATAATGTATACTGTATATATTTTATACAGTAAATATAATGTATACTGTATATATTTTATACAGTAAATATAATGTATACTGTATATATTTTATACAGTAAATATAATGTATACTGTATATATTTTTTACAGTAAATATAATGTATACTGTATATATTTTATACAGTAAATATAATGTATACTGTATATATTTTATACAGTAAATATAATGTATACTGTATATATTTTATACAGTAAATATAATGTATACTGTATATATTTTATACAGTAAATATAATGTATACTGTATATATTTTATACAGTAAATATAATGTATACTGTATATATTTTATACAGTAAATATAATGTATACTGTATATATTTTTTGGTATCAGGTGGATCAATTGAATGTTCAGACTTCTCCTCGGCCTGGTATGATGTGTTCAACAAGTGTGGCTACTCACAATCTAAACTTGAAGAATTAAGGTGGGAATATATTATGGAAGAACATATTGTATTGATTGAGATAGGCCTACTGTATATACTGTACCTGAAAATTGTTTATTGAAGAAGTATATATTAATAATAATAATATATTTAGTCTGCCAAACAGCAAATTATAAATGCCAACAGCTGATTGGTCAATGGTAACCGTCCACATGTCCAACATCACACACACACACACACACACAGTGAAGAATATACAGTACCTATTGATATTATTTTCCTATGGATGTTTCCCATTAGAAATAAAAACAACTTTGGTTTAGTTTGAGGCAGATAAATCCCAACGTGTTTGTTTTTGTGTACGTACTTTCTACCGAACAGAACTGATGCTCCTCCACCAAGACTATACCGAGACAAACCCAACCACTTCATCCTGCCAGAGTTAGGGTTTAGGATTGCTGCCATTCGGGAAACCTTTGAGGAGAGTGGAGTACTTTTGGCCAAACATCTTCCAGAGAATTGTCTCACCTTAGATGACATCAATAAGTGGAGGGACATCATTCACAACGATGCCTCTCAGGTCAGTTTTTTTTGTGTCTACCACCAGGTTTCAGATTCAACGGAAAACCCAAGTGGTGAAACAGAAACCTTTGTTATTTTAGTAGAAATTATAAACTGAAGTAATGAAACAGAAACCTTTGTTATTTTAGTAGAAATTATAAATCGAAGTGATGAAACAGAAACTTTTATTATTTTAGTAGAAATTATAAACTGAAGTAATGAAACAGAAACTTTTGTTATTTTAGTACAAACTATTTACAGTATTCTGAATTATTTTTATTGTTCCATTTAGATTTTATACTGTGCAAATAATTTCTATATATTTTTAGGGGGTATAATTATAGCACATTATTTTGGGTGGTAAATCTGGAACAAAGGATTCCTCCAAACTATTCCAGGCAACAGGATACCATTATCTTTCTTCATGTGGGTCTGTTTCCTGGCATACTGTATGTACTTTGGAGGAGGAATCAATCAAGGCACTCCAATCTATCAGTAGTATACCATCCCCATAATGCTTTATGTTAGTTGACTATTTCACTTGTGTGGTTCTTTGGGTTGATTTCACAGTCGTTTGTAAGCACGCAAACTAAATAATCTTAGCCGTGTAAATGACATATGGCTGAATTATTTAATTAATTTGATGAATAAACTATGCAATGATCATCAATAGCTAACTGTTTGATAGATTTTGTGAATGTGGATACTGTACTAAGCTTTTGGAAAATAATGAAACCTTACAAGTGTGGTTGATTAGGAAACTAACAAACGAATTACGAACGCATAATCCACCCACCCTCTATCCTATTCTGCCCCGGGAGAACTTCAACAACAACAACAACAACTTCAACAACAACAACAACAACAACCCTCTATCCTAACCCCTTGTCCTCTCCTACAGTTTGTGACATTTTTCCGTGAGGTAGGAGGCTGCCCGGCGGTGTGGGATTTACACGAGTGGATAAGTTACCTCACACCAACACACGTAGGGAACCGTAGATATGACACAGCCTTCTATATCACATTTATGGACAAACTTCCCAAGGTGGTGTTTGACGAGACCGAGATGTCAGGGCTCCAGGTACTGTAATTCAATTTTGACATTCAGTACAGTCGGCAATAAAAAAAAGTATTGGAACGAACCTTACATTGAAATGAACTAACACCATCCTTAGGGGAGTTCCAGTACTTTTTTTGCCGACTGTCCATTTTGCATATTTTCTTTTTCATTATCATTAATATTTCCATTTCGTGTATTTTCTTTTTCATTTATCGTCATCATTTGTGTAATTTCTTTTTCATCATTATCTCCATTTTGCATCTTTTCCTTTACATACTGTACAAATTATGCAATAGCTTTCTTCCACATCTCTCCTTTCATCGGCAAATCTTGAGGGAGTCTTATTTACCATCATGTGACTGGTATGTACTGTACAGATCTCGTCCCCACAAAGCCTCCTGGAGAAGTGGCACAGAGGGGAGTTCAGTGTTGGTCCGCCACAGTTACACGAGCTGCAGCGACTCCTTAACTTTCCGCACTTCGATGACCTCAAGAGGTTTGCCGAGGTGCGAGGTAGGAAGGGAATGGACGAGTACTTTAATGTCAGGATCTTAACCCCCGAGGGAATAATCGTAGTGCTGCCAGGTAAGGCCTTCAATATAAGATTAATTAATTTAGCGCATAAATTGAATAAATGTAGTGCATAAATTGAATAAATTTAGTGCATAAATTGAATAAATTTAGTGCATAAATTGAATAAATTTAGTGCATAAATTGAATAAATTTAGTGCATAAGATGAATAAATGTAGCACATGATGAATAAATTTAGCACATACAGTATGATGAATAAATTTAGTGCATGAGATGAATAGATTTACCATATTATGATGAATAAATTTAGCATGTGAGATGAATAAATTTAGCACATAAATGAATAAATCTAGTGCATAAGATGAATAAATTTAGCACATAAATCCTTCAGCCTATACACAGGTTAGGTAAATCACTTACCAGTATAATTATATACTAACCTTTTAAGAGGGTGTGGGAATAGGGGGATAGACTTTTGGGGGGTGCAGGAATAAAGGGACAGGCTTGGGGTTTTTTTGGGGGGTTATGGGGGTGCTGGAATAGGGGAACAGGCTTTCTACCCCCCCCAAGCCTGTTCTCCCCCCCCCCACCCAAGCCTGTCCCCTACTCCCACCCAAGCCTGTCCCCTACTCCCACACACCCCGTTAACACAGGCTCAGTAAATTGCAGTTCACACTAATAAACAAAAACAATCATCTCCAACCCCCCCCCTACCACCACCCTCATCCCCCCTACCACCACCCTCATCCCCCCCCCCCCAGGAGACGACCTTTACCCCACCGAGCCTGACTACCTCGGGGACGAACCCCAGCTGGAGATGGACTGTAGTATGGAGGAACTGAGGAAGTCTGCCAACAAACTCCATCGTTATGAACTTCGTCCCGGGAGTAACATGGAGTTGGTCGTCAACATTGATCCTAAATTTGGACACAAAAGACCCGTCAATTATAATCAAGTGTATAAAAGTAAGTTATAGAAATGGGTTGTAGAAAATTTGTATACAGTATATTTATTTGCTCTTTCTTAAAATGTCTCATATAAAGTATAGTACTGTATAAAAGAATATGTACAGTTAACCCAATTATTAGTTTATATATTTTAGAGACATGTGATATAGTCAGTAAGTTTGAATGTTATTTCTCTTTTGGAGGAATCGGTTACTCTCGATATATCAACACTGTACTTTACCCGTTAGCCTATTTTACACTAACATAACATAACATATAATAGTACAGCTGGCAGCATAAATTCACATCCATCTAATGTATTTAATATTGCTAATAATTATGACCAGATAGTTGCATGCTGAACCAGTTTTTATTCTAACAACGTAAGTAAATTTACCATATGAAAACTATATCTGTCATCTCTTCATTAATTAAAACTGTATTACAACATACACACTATAGCTAATACATACACAGGTGGAAATGAAGCCAACTTATGCTGTCAACTGTACATAACAAACCTGATGAGAGGAATATATTACAATCTTAGTACTAACATTAGGGATAAAAACCTTTGAGTGTTTGGATTTATTGCTTCATAATTATACAGTAGAGTTTCCTTACAATATATTACAGATAGTGGGTCATATTATTAAACTACTCAACTTCCTCCACGAATGATTCTCTACGTCGTCAAATTATTAAACTACCTGTGCTGAACTTCCTTTACGAATGATTCTCTTTGTTGCCAAATTATTAAACTACAATACTAGACTTCCTTGGCGATCGGTTCTCTTCGTTGCCAAATTATTAAACTATTGAATTTCCTCGTTGCCAAACTCGTATCGCCAAAATAATGGAAACTCATTGACGAATACAACCATTCCCCGAAGAAGAAGTTTAACGATACGACCCAGTGTGTGTTTTCATATATATATACAGGGCACACCACCTACCTCTTCCAATTATTTCCATTAATATTATATATATACTGTATATATATTGTATTTAGTTTTAATAAAGGCATTCTTAAACAAAGCTATACTGATATATATATATACATGACAGTTTTCATTATTGTAAACATTGAAACTGTGTATGTTTGTATGTATGTATGTCCCTTTGAGTAGAATAAAAAAAGGAGAGATTATTTTATTTTGTCGGTGATTTGGTTAGGTCTGTGAATCCTCCAAACTGTGCCACAAAACAGATCCCCTATTAGTACTATTGAAGGTGTCTGTTTCCTGGTAGAGTGAGGAGGAATCAATAGCCTTACAATTTCCCAACAAGAAAAAAAAAAATCTCCCCTCAAGTCTGTATGTGTGTATAGTGTGTGTTTAAGGGGAATGATAAGTATACTATTCCCTTACAAAGTTATTACAGATACAAAAAACACATAAAGATACACAAATACAGGGCAAGTACAAACCAAAAATACATAATTATAATAAAGTACAGTATTAATAAAAGAAACAGAAAATTATAATAAAGTACAGTATTAATAAAAGAAACAGAAAATTATAATAAAGTACAGTATTAATAAAAGAAACAGAAAATTATAATAAAGTACAGTATTAATAAAAGAAACAGAAAACATTATTCAAGTCTAAATGGTACAAAGTAATGAATTATTGTACAGTCACGGCACAAAGTCCTTGACCCAGGGGTGTAAGGGGCGGTCTGGGCAAGGACAATCACCCAGTATTACAAAATATTACAAAACAACTGTACTGTACCTGTATGTATATAATAATTTTTCATCCCTTTAAACCTAACATTACAATATATGATAGTACTTGTATCTACAGTATAACTTTTTCCATCACAATGACCAATAAATGACAATAAAAATGAACACGCAAAACATGGAATAATATAATGCACAGAATTTTTGTGTCGTACATACAGTAATATTTACCGACTGACTGACTGACTGCCAAGTAAATGAAGTCGTGACGTGTGTGTGTGTGTATAGTTTGTGTGTTGTACTGTGTGTGTGTGTGTGTTTGTTGTGTGTGTGTGTGTGTGTGTGTGTGTTTGTTGTGTGTGTGTGTGTGTGTGTGTGTGTTTGTTGTGTGTGTGCGTGTGTGTGTTTGTTGTGTGTGTGTGTGTTTGTTGTGTGTGTGTGTGTGTGTGTGTGTGTGTGTGTGTGTGTGTGTGTGTGTGTTTGTTGTGTGTGTGTGTGTGTGTGTGTGTGTGTGTGTTTGTTGTGTGTGTGTGTGTGTGTGTGTGTGTGTTGTACTGTGTGTACTGTTTGTTCGGTGACCCCGGTTTGGAGGATTCGCCCCGGAGAATAAATTTTACGTTGCCGACCTCAGGGTTGTGTTGTGAGGGGAGCGTCCAAGTTCTCTGATCCTTGTCGTGCCTTAGATAAAAATCCCACTTTATCTAGGTAGAGAGAGGACACCCCACCGACACACAAACACACACACATACATACACACACACGATACTAATTTTGCATTCCACAACATCACACACACACATACTCACACATGATACTAATTTTGCATTTTCAAAACATCATACACACATACTCACACATGATACTAATTTTGCATTTTCAAAACATCAACACACATACTCACATATGATACTAATTTTGCATTCCACAACCACACACACACACACTCACACATGATACTAATTTTGCATTTTCAAAACATCATACACACACACACACACACACAGCCACAATAAACTATGTAAAAACAAAACAAAAACCCACTATGTTGACAATCTGATTACAGTACTGTACTACCGGTACATGTTGACTCCTTTGTAAAAAAAACAAAAACAAAATAGGTCAAAGTTATAGAGAGATGGTGTACATTTATGTCGTCAAACACGGGATACAAGAAATGGAAAATATTTGCCGGCAACACAACTTAAAACCGTGACTGTAACAACTGGAAGATAATAACAACTTTTCAATTTTTAGTCACAAATCATTATACTGTACTGAGGTTGTGACCTAAGATGAGTAATTACAGATTTACTATTATTTCTTAACAGTAAAATACACCTCCGTCTCATATAGAACGTGTTCACACAGAACGATTCTTGTATAGAACGAGCGAACAAAATATTAGTTTAAAATTATTTTACAAAACGATTGCATCCATATAAAACGGGTGGCGAAAATAAGTGAAGCAAATCCGAGGAGTTCTTATATAAAACTAGTGAAATGATAATGAATGTGTCAGGAAATTATATCACTGACGTCTGTATATTGTTTGTGTGTGTGTGTGTTGCCACCACTTCTCCCACTCCTTTCCCTACATCCCCCTACCCTCAGTCTCCATTCACTCTACAAGCCTGCCTTGTGTGTGACTCGCTTGTTTTTAGTAATTATGAGTTAACCACCAGCTTCAACACTCAGTCATGTCAGGTGGTGCATTTACAAAACAGAAGGCCATATCCTCCCATATAAAGAAGGAAGTTATTTCTCAGAAAGAGAAAGGAGAAGGAAACACCAATGTATGGTTAATAAAAGTAAAATTATGTCGCATGAGTCACCTGCGAAAACCTTAATATGAATTGTAATATGCTTAATACGAATTGTAATATACATTCCTGTAGGATTAAGGCAAGAAAAACCTTAAAAAGTATTTTATGTTAATTTCAGGGACAATTTCCCCATAGGGTACGTGTATCACATAGAACCATTTCACATACAACAACATCTTCTATCCACCTATTGGACGTTCTATATGAGACCGAGGTGTATATTTTCTAAACCGAGGGTATATTAATAAAATGTGTATAAGAATATACATTATATACAAAAAGCTAATGAATGTAGATACTTGTGTCAAAATGTATAATAATAATATGTACATGTAAAAAGTTTATAGTTGGATATTATGTATGTATATAGATAATAATAAATGTAGATAAAATTCTTCACAAAATATATAGATAAAAATCTCACCAACTTTATAATATTTTACTGTATATGTTTATCACCAGACCCACTCAGGAACCGTGTCAAAAATCAGGTGAAGAGACTAGAGTGATCTGAACCAACCCAGTCATTAAGTAAAGTGAGATTATGTTGTTGGTGAATAGGAAGGTTTGTATGTGTGTTATGATTCCTCCAAACTATGCCATGAAACAGATCCCCTATTAGTACCATTGAGGGAGTCTGTTGTCCGGCATTACAAGGGAGACTGAAAAACAACAAACCTAGTACAGTATACCGGTAATCTTGTACGGTATTACAGTTACTTGTACACAGTCTTATATTCATTTTCCATATGTTTTAAACCCTCGAAACCAACAGTGTGTGTAAGAACTCGTGGCTAATTGTACATACACCAGCCAAACACAGCATAAAAACACAGTGAATAGTAAGCATTTGATCTTATACAAACAAACACCACACACTTGGAAACACTCAGGGTGGTATGCAAGAAAGTTTATGGTGTTGAGAATGGGGTGGTATTGTACAGTACAGCCACAATCAAATATCCACCAACACTTTCCTTCCATCGTGGTAAATATGTTGGTAATAGAGAACAACACGTGTATGATTTTGCACCACCTCATAATAATAATAATTGAGGGGGTTGAGTTGATGTAAAGGTGTTGTTGTTGTATGATTATATTTTGCTATGATACTGATTTATTTGCATGATGGAAGGAAAGTGTCGGTGGATATTTGATTGTGGCTGTACCTATACGACAACTCCATAGATAAACAAAAGAGCCATTATCTCGGTACCAAGCCATCGTTAACACCACAAATGTTCTTGCATACGGCCTTCAGTCTCACACAAACACCTCGCGTTTGGACTTAGGTCTGGCGCCAAACCCCAAGTCACTGGAGAATCGCGACGCTCCGTTTTCTCTCATCAGTTTGGCTCGGCGGGAAGTGGTGACTGAACGCAGCAAATTCTCGTCCTCCTCGGCGACCCTCAAACTCGGAGTCACATTTTTTTCGTGGTTGGAGGCGTTGGCAAGACTCTCCGAAGGCTGGGTAAGGGGGGTAAGAGGGGTAAGGAGGGTAAGAGGGGTAAGGAGGGTGTCTTGGGTTGATAAGGTACAAGGAGTGACCATCCCAGTGAAGGATTTGGCTCGTAGTTTTGAGGACTTCTGTGATTCGTATAGACTTTCGTGGCCGAGGTCCGAGTTGGAAATCATTAACCGAGTTCTGTGTTGATTAACGGTCAGTGATTCTTTATTGTGGTGTTGACTCATGGTGGCGATATCATCAAGAGGAAGGACTGAGTCGAGGTTTGGACCAGACCTGCATATTGACAACCCAGATACTCCTCCATCTACATCATTATTATCTTGCCAGGAATTCACAGAGTCTTTACATTCCCCCTCAGTGGTTGATTTATTGAGTATTATTGCCTGCTGGGTGGTGTGGAGTTCTGTCTTTTCCACTCCACTCACACTGATGTTTACACTCTCCTTGGCTGTCTCCCGAAGCTCCAGGACGTGTGTGGGATTGTTGACAGTGGTGGTGGTGATGGCGTTTGTGTTGTTTGTAGTGGTGGTGGTGGTGTTTGTCATGTTTGTGGTGGTGGTGTTTGTGGTGATTGTAGTGTTTGTGGTGGTGGTGTTTGTGGTGGTGTTTGACGGTGTTTGATCACTGGAGCTGGAAATTAATCTCTCTTGTAGAATCTCCATCTCACAGTGTTGATAGAGCTCAGCCTCTCTGTGATAACTTAAATGATCCTCCCTCAGTGAAGTTCTCATGAAGCTCCTCCTTCCTCCCTTCTTTGGAGACTCACATAAGGACCCACAAGCAAAGGATCTAGCTTTGAGAAGGACCCGGGTACAAGTGGCCATATCCGATGAGATCCTGAAGGACTCCGGTCTGGCACTGCGATCCCTGTTCCTGGCTGAGGGTGGAATGGACACTCTGGTACGAGATAAACTCCTTTCACATCCTTCACCTTCATCTGTACCAAAACTACCAAGACTAACACTCAATACTTGGTTAAGGCTCGACTCCTCATGATAATCAGTGTTGGATAAATAACAACTACTTTTAGACTTGGTGTCACTTAGTACCTGATGGACTTGTATGTTATCCTCTGTTTGTGAGAGATAACAGGTGCTCTTGGACATGTGGCCACTAAGAGATGGATGAACATATTTATCTTCCTCTAATTGTGAGAGATAACAAGTGCTTTTGGAGAGGAACGAGTTTTCTAAATCACCACCATCTGACCACTTGTTGACACCCAGTGATCTCTCTTGTGTATCAACAATATAATCACTACTTCTCACTGAGCAAAGATCCCCTAGACTTTCAGCTAAACCTTTCTTGGCTTGTATTCCTTCATCTTCCAGTTGGGACAGGTAGCAGGAACTCTTGGACAAACGGGAGGTCCTCAGTGAACCCCGGGTACTGGATGAAGGAGTAGGAGATGAGGTTAGTGGTGCTTCCTCATTGTTGATGGATATACTCACGTTGAAATCATCTGTGGTGGTGATGCTGTACCGACGACACACCTTATTCTTGTTGTTGTTGGTGTTGTTGTCGGTGTTGGTGCTGGTGGTAGTGGTAGTGGTGGAGTTGTCAGTGTTGTAGAGGCTGTGGGGTGTGGAGGAGGAGTAAGGGGTGGAGTAGGAGGAGAAATGAGGGGTGGAGTAGGAGAAAGAGGAGGAAGATTTGCATGGGGTCTGTGCGAGAAGAGAGGAGGAGAACGAGGAGAAGGAGCGAGAGGTATGGGCCAGTCCAGGGGTACCAGAAACCACCGAGGAAGATGGGTTAGTCGGCAGGGTATCAACAACATTAGGCTGTGACAGGGAACAGTGGTGAGAAGTAGCCCGTAGAGGTAAGGAGATTAGACTACCGTGGGACTGAGACGGTGAGTGGGTACGTGATCTTCGTAGGGCCGAGGACTGGTGGGGCCGGGGGGTGACAAGGAGAGTAGAGGGAGAATGAGCCGAGGTGTGGTGTTTGGAATGTGTGTGGGGGGAGTTGGTGTTGGTTAGGGGGTTAGGAATGTGGGCGTGTGTGGTTCCATGTAGACTGTGGGTGTGTATTGATCCTTGTAGACTGTGGGCGTGGGGGTTTTCTTGTAGACTGAGGGAACGAGGAGTGATCGGCAGACTGTGGGTGTGTGGTCTTTCTTGTAGACTGTGGGCGTGTGTTATCCTTTGCAGACTGTGGGTGTGCGGGGTTCCATGTAGATTGTGGGGAGAGGATCGTAGGTGTTGTTGTCGTTGGTGTTGGTGTTGGTGTTGTTGTCGTTGGTGTTGTTGTTGTTGTCGTTGGTGTTGTTGTTGTTGTTGTGTTCTGCAAGACGACGCGATCTGGAAATATGAAGATGTTTGTAATGCCAGCAATGTGAAAAAAAAACCGCACCTAACTTCAAAACCAAAATAACAACAACAACAACAACAAAACTAATTAAAAACATTAGCATTAGTAAATTTAAAACCAAAATAACAACAACGCTAATTAATTAAATACCTTAGCACTAATAAATTTAAAACCAAAATAACAAAAATAATTAATTAAATACCTTAGCACAAGTAAATTCAAAACAATACTAACAAAACTAATTAATTAAAAGCAAAAGTAAAAAAACAAACATTAGTAAATACAAAACCATAACATTAGAAAATAAAAAATACTAATAAATTGAAAGCCATAATAACAATAGAAATTAATTAAAATCCTTAACACTAATCAATAAAAAATTAATGAAACACTAGTAAAATAAAATAAAACATAATAACAATAAATTTAAAAGGAAAATAATATTGGTAAATTAAAAAAAATCAACACTAGAGTAATTGAGATAGTTAAATAAGAATACATACATACATACAAACATGCATATTTCTCATAATTCCTAAATAATAATAATAATAATAATAATAATAATGTAAACAATAATAATAATAATAATAATAATAATAATAATAGACATATATAAGGACAGATAAAACAAGTATAAATTCAAATAAAACTCATTAAAATACATACAATAAATTCAATGAAAGAAAAACATTTAAAAACATATAAAATATAGGAAGATAATTAAATCATTCATACATACATACAAACATACATACATACATACAAACATACAAACACACACATACATTAAACAAAAGGTAAATTATGATAGTTATTTTTTGGGTGAATTGGAGTCCTTTTGATTCCTCCAATTAACCTTACATACATATATACATACACACATACATACAGACAGACAGTATTATAAGTTTGGATACATAAACACACACATACAAACACACAGACAGTATTACAAGTAGAATACACAAACACACATACAAACACAGACAGTATTACAAGATTGGATACATAAACACACACATACAAACACACAGACAGTATTACAAGTAGAATACACAAACACACACACAGTATTACAAGTAGAATACACAAACCCACATACAAACACAGACAGTATTACAAGATTGGATACATAAACACACACACACACAGACAGTATTACAAGTTTGGATACATAATACATACAAAAGGACAGTAAATATAAGTTAATGAAAAAGTTTTAGTATTTTCTCTGGATTTTGTATCTGAGAGAGAGAGAGAGAGAGAGAGAGGGTGTGTGTGTGTGTGTGTGTTTCGTGGCAATATTTGAAGGACTCATTTACCTCCAATTTTCTGACTACATCACAGGGGTCCAATAAATACCCATAGAATATTGGGTAAGAATTAGGACATGGTGTGTGTGTGTGTGTGTGTGTGTGTGTGTGTGTGTGTGTGTGTGTGCGCGTGGGTGTGGCAAGGTGAGGTGAGGCTGTATACTTCAACACATTTTTGGTATGTAGGGTGAGGGGGGGTGAGGGTGAAGGGTGTAGAAAGAGAGGAGAATTTTTATATTACGGCCAAGGTTAGGTTAGGTTAGGTTAGGTTAGGTTAGGTTAGGTTAGGTTAGGTTAGGTTAGGTTAGGTTAGGTTAGGAAAGGAAAGGAAAGGAGAAGTTAGGAAAGGAAAGGAAAGGAAAGGTTAGGTTAGGTTAGGTAAGGTAAGGTAAGGTAAGGTAAGGTAAGGAAAGGTAAGGAAAGGAAAGGAAATAAAAGGTTAGGTTAGGTTAGGAAAGGGAAGAAAAGGAGAGGTTAGGTTAGGTTACTCAAAAGATGAATAGAGATGTAAATGATTTCGAAGCAAGCCAAAAATTTCACAACACCTACACACACACCTATCCCTTCCCTCCCTCCAACACACACACACACACACACACAGCTATATTTAACAGTCATAAGGGGGTCAGGGGGGAGAGGGGGGCAAGACACGAGGCAGTATGTATGTATGTGTGTGTGTGTGTGTGTAAGGTCAGGGCATAAGGCGAGGTCAGGTCAGGTCAGGTCAGGTCAGCCAAAACCCGATATGAAACTATGCATAAGAAATGAAATGTGAAGGTGGATTGGTAGAAAGAGGGGGGAGGGGGTAGGGAAGGAAGGGGGGATGGGAGGAGGGAGAGGGGGAGGGAGGGAAGGGGGGAGGATGTGTGTGTGTGTGTGTGATAGAGAGGCTGTGTGTGTGTGTGTGTGTGATAGAGAGGCTGCGTGTGTGTGAGAGAAAGAGAGATAGAGAAGCTGTGTATGTGTGTGTGTGTGTGATAGAGAAGCTGTGTATGTGTGTGTGTGTGTGATAGAGAAGCTGTGTGTGTGTGTGATAGAGAAGCTGTGTGTGTGTGTGTGTGTGTGATAGAGAAGCTGTGTGTGTGTGTGTGTGTGTGATAGAGAAGCTGTGTGTGTGTGTGTGTGTGTGATAGAGAAGCTGTGTGTGTGTGTGTGAGTGTGATAGAGAGGCTGTGTGTGTGTGTATGTGTGTGTTATAGAGAAGCTATGTATGTGTGTGTGTGTGTGTTATAGAGAAGCTGTGTATGTATGTGTGTGTAGGTCAGGGCTATTCCATAAACAGGCTTAAATCAGTTCAGCATCATTTTTCCTTTGACTGACTGACTGACCATTTCTGTTTGTTTTTAAATATAACGACTTTAACGTATATAACTGCCTCTACATTTCAAATCAAAGTTAACGGTTATAACGTATATAACCGCCTCTACATTTCAAAAACTAACGGTGCAAATTCAACTTCCAATTTTCCACCAATATCTTGAAACATTTCGCCTCAATTCAAAACCATAAGAAGTTGCAAGAAATCACGACTTTTCTTATTTCTTGCAACATCAATTGAGAAAGAAAAGGAAAGAGAAAAAATAAGAAGAATCAGTTCTCCCTACAACACACACACACACACACACACACATACACACATACACACAGACACCCTTCTCTTCCTCCAATACATACACACACACACACACATATATACACATCAAAAAATTTGTTTATTTTACACAAAATGATTTTATGAACAAATAAATATGTTGATTTGATCCGTGTCAAATTGAAGGACATCTGGCATCAAACATTCAAAAATATTCAGTTCTTGACACACACACACACACACACAGCCTCTCCAACACACACACACACACACACAAACTTATGGTATAGTTAGTTATGAGGACAGAAGGGGGGTGGGGTTGGGGTTGGGGGGTAGGGTGAGGGAGGGGGGGGGAAGGGTGTTGGTGTTTACATTCTTACACACAGGGTCAAGGTTGGGTCAAAATAATGTGTTGTTTTTACCCGGTTTAAATATATTGTGTGTGTGTGTGTGTGTGTGTGTTGGGGAAAGAGAAGAGTGTTTGTGTGTGTGTGTGTAGGGAGAGAAGGGTGTCTGTGTGTGTGTTGGGGAAAGAGAAGAGTGTTTGTGTTTGTGTGTGTGTGTGTTGGGGAAAGAGAAGAGTGTGTGTGTGTGTGTGTGTGTGTTGGGGAAAGAGAAGAGTGTTTGTGTTTGTGTGTGTGTGTTGGAGAGAGAAGAGTGTTTGTGTGTGTGTATGTAGGGAGAGAAGGGTGTCTGTGTGTGTGTGTGTGTGTGTGTTGGAGAGGCTGTGTGTGTGTATGTTGGAGAGAGAGAGAGAGAGAGTGAGAGATAGCACTTGCTGTTGTAACCCACTTGTGTGTGAGCGAGAGAAAGAGAGAGAGAGAGAGAGAGAGAAGACCTACCAATACAATAATCCGATAAAGAGAAGACGGTATGTACTGTCGTTGTTGTTGTTGTTGTTGTTGTTGTGATTTTGTTACTGTGAGTGGCCGGTGTGACGCAAGTACAAGGTAACGTATGACAAGGCCAAGTACCACCATGGTTACGTTACGTTACGATATCTCTCTCTTTCTCTCTCTCAAGTGCGTTACAACAGATCTTTTTTTTTCTCTTTCTCATACAGTCTCTCTCTCTCTCTCTCTCTCTCTCTCTCTCTCTCTCTCTCTCTCATACAGTCTCTATTTCTTTCTCTCTCTCTCTCTCTCTCTCTCTCATACAGTCTCTCTATCTCTCTGTCTTTCTACCTCACACACACAGTCTCTCTCTCTCTCTCTCTCTCTCTCTCTCTCTCTCTCTCATACACACAGTCTCTCTATCTCTCTCTCTCTCTCACACACACTCACAATCTCTCTTTCTCTCTCTACTAAAATTGAGAGCAGCAAAACCTTGAAAGATAATAATGCATATATTGACATCAAATAATTTTATCCTTTCTCTATCTCTCTTTCTCACACACAAGTAGGTTACAACGGCTCTCTCTCTCTCTCTCACACACAAGTAGGTTATAATATCTCTATCTCTCTCTCTCTCTCTCTCTCTCTCTCCAAAACACACACAAGTAGGTTATAACATATCTCTCTCTCTCTCTCTCTCTCCCCAGTTTATAATTATTTCCTTTCCATCTCGTTTCAAATAACATCAACCCATAAAAATCAAATAAAAATCAACTTAAATCGACCCAAATCAACTTAATTAAATCGACCCAAAACAACTTAAATCAACCAAAAACAACTTAAATAAACCCAAAATCAACTTAGATCAACCCAAATCAACTAAAATCAACTTAGATCAACCCAAATCAACTTGAATCAACCCAAATCAACTTAAATCAAATAAAAATAAACCCAAATCAACATAAATCAACTCGAATCAACCCAAATAAACATAAATCAACCCAAAATCAACTTAAACCAACCCAAATCAACTTAATTAAATCGACCCAAATCAACTCCTCATTAATTTTCCCGCCTAAAAATAGTGTTGTGTGAATAGTGTGATCGTGAGAATAAGCGACCACAACAAAGGCTCACTCGCTAGCTGTTAGTGTCACGTGGTTGGAGAATAATGGATGACGTCATAATAACAACACACTTTTTTTTTGTCTTTTTCGTCCATTCTACTTCAATTTTCTGAGTGAGTGAGATGAGGTTGCTGTTGTTGTTGTTGTTGTTGTTGTGTGTGTGTGTGTGTGTGTTTTAGATTCTACCTGTGTGTGTGTGTGTGTGTTTTAGATCTACCTGTGTGTGTGTGTGTGTGTGTGTTCTAATATCTTACTTATTTATGTGTGTGTGTGTGTGTTCTAAAACCTATCTACCTATGTGTGTGTTCTAGAATCTACCTATGTGTGTGTGTGTGTTCAGTAGCCAGCATGTGTGTGTGTGTGTGTGTGTGTGTGTGTTCTAGAATCTACTCCTGTGTGTGTGTGTTCTAAAACCTACCTATGTGTGTGTGTGTGTGTTCTAGAATCTACTCCTGTGTGTGTGTGTGTTCTAAAACCTACCTATGTGTGTGTGTGTGTGTGTGCGTGTGTTCAGTAGCCAGCATGTGTGTGTGTGTGTGTGTGTGTGTATGGTCAGGTCACTCAACTCGTATTATCAGTGGGTGAAAATCTATCCACCACTATAAAAAAAAAAATACAGTATCATATTTCACACCTTCTGGTTTTCAGCCTTAAACTTGAGAGAAAAAGATAAGATGAAAGTTAACAAAAAAGCAACAACAACAATAATAACAACAATAAAAACACAATAATAACAATAAAAAAAAACCCAATACTAATAATAAAAACACAATAACAATACTACTACTAATAAAAACACAATAACAATAATACTAATAATGATAAAAACACAAAAATAATACTAATAACAATAAAAACACAATAATAATAATAATAACAAATGATAATAATAATAATAAATAATAATAATAATAATAAATACAAATAATAAAATACTACTACTAATAAAATATAATATGATAGTAACAATAATAATAACAATAAAAATAAATATAAGAATCAAATAATAACAATAATAATAACAATAATAACAATAAAAATAATAATAATAAAAATAATAACAACAACAATAATAAAAAAATAATAATCAAATAAAAACAACAACACCCTAATAATAATAATAATAATAATAAACTTCCTAAATTGTGAGAAAGTAGAGAAAAAGAGAGTCAGTCCAATTTGGCAGATGTTGTTGTTGTTTGTAAGGTTGTGTGTTTGTTGGTGTGAGAAGAAATTGTGTGTGTGTGTGTGTGTGTGTGTAAGGGAGGGAGGGAGGTAGGGAGGGATTGTGTGTGTGTGTGTGTAAGGAAGGGAGGGAGGGAAGGGAGGGAATGTGTGTGTGTGTGTGTGTGTGTGTAAAGGAGGGAATGTGTGTGTGTGTTTTAGTGTATATATGTATGTGTGTGTGTGTGTGTGTGTGTGTGTGTGTGTGTGTGTGTGTGTATGTGTATATATCCCTTGAAAGAAAGCACATACAAGAGAGCAAACAAACAAACAAACAGACACATAAACAAGCACAACCCCAAACAACAATAACAAACAAACAAACACACAGGCAAATAATATTAAAAAAACACCACACATTGATATAAAAAAAAAACAAGCAAGAAAGTAAACATAGAAAGAAAGAAAATCATAAACACACAACAAGCATTATAATAAAAGAAAAAGAAAAAAACATGAAAATAAAAGTAAAAGAAAAAAAACATGAAAATAAAGTAAAAAAAAAAACATGAACAAAAAAACATGGAAATAAAAGAAAAAGAAAAAATCAAACATGAAAATAAAAGAAAGAAAAAAACAAACATGGAAATAAAAGAAAAAGAAAACAAACAAACATTAAAATAAAAGAAAAAGAAAAAAACAAACATGAAAATAAAAGAAAAAGAAATAAACAAACATGAGAATAAAAGAAAATAAACAAACATGAAAATAAAAACAACAACAACAAAAATATGAAAATAAAAGAAAAAGAAAAAAAAACATGGAAATAAAAGAAAAAGAAATAAAAAACATAAAAATAAAAGAAAAGGAAAACAAAAAAACAGAATAAAAACACATTCCCTTTTAAAAATAACAATAATAATAAAAATAACAATAAGAAGAGGAAAAGAACATACAAACAGACAAACACAAGTGGAAACAAACACACCCAATTTTGAGAACAAACATTAACCCCTGAAAGAAAGAAAAACAAATAAAACACCAATTAATTTTTTTTCCTAATTAATAATAATAATAATAATAATAATAGTAGTAATAATAATAATAATAATCACTTACCTTCCTGACCATGCCACGAAACAAGCACCTTCCATGTGTGTGTGTGTGTGTGTGTGTGTGTGTGTGTGTGTGTTTCGTGGCAATATTTGAAGGACTCATTTACCTCCAATTTTCTTACGACATCACACACACACACACACACACACACACAGGGTCCATTAAGGTGGTAATTCCTTTAGTTTTGTTACATTGGAGTGCCTTGATTCCTCCAAAGTATGCCAGGAAACAACAGGACACACAGAGAAACATAAAAAATAATGATGTTTGTTCTGTTGTTGTTGTTGTTGTTGTTGTTGCTTGGAATAGTTTGGAGGATTCAGTTGCTCCAGATTTACCAACACAAAATTTTTAACTTAAAATAATAATAATTGGTTTGGTGTAATTCATGCCATGCTTGTATGTGTGTGTGTGTGTGTGTGTGTGTGTGTGTGTGTGTGTGTGTGTGTGTGTGTGTGTGTCATACATACATACATGCAAAGGGGCAGGCAGGCATGCAAGGTGTTTTTTAGGTCCATGCAACTTGTAGTGTGTGTGTGTGAGAGAGAGAGAGAGAGAGAGAGAAAGATATATAATGATGAGAGGTGGTTTAATCTGTCTGTGTGTGTGTGTGTGTGTGTGTAAGTGTGTGTGTGTGTGTGTGTGTAAAAGATAGAAAGGTAATATTGGGGTGTTTTAATCTGTGTGGTTTAAATTATTACTACTCATATGTTAACTATCATATTAGTAGTAGTAGTAGTAGTAGTAGCAGTTGTAGTAGTAGTAGTATTGGTAGTAGTGGTAGTATTGGTAGTAGTGGTAGTAGTAGTATGGTTTAATTATTGCGATTTATCTACAAATTACAATATGATTTATCCCAATGGTTTTAGCGATAGTAGTGGTGGTAGTAGTGGTAGTAGTGGTGGTAGTAGTAGTAGTAATAGTTGCCCTACCGTCACATTATCAGCGCCTCTCTGTATGGTGTCCGTGGTAGTGGTCTGGTAGTAGAAGTAGTAGTAGTAGCAGTAGCACCAGTAGTAGTAGTAGTAGTAGTAGTAGTAGTAGTAGACTGGTGGTGGTGATAGTAGTCGTGATAATCATAGTATGTTTGGAGGTGTGTGGGTGGGGTTACGGCTGATCTGGAGCGTGGGCGTGTAGTGGGTGTGGGTGTGGGTGTGTTCTTATCTCCACTTCTATTTGTTGTTGTTGTTGTGTTGTTGTTGTTGTTGTTGTGTCTCCCTCGCCCCAAAGTAAACAACAACGATGACGAAGGAACTTGAGATGATGTTGTTGTTGTTGTGCTTGTTGTTGTTGTTGTGGTATTACTGTCTTGTTGTTGTTGTTGTTGTTGTTGGTTCGGGCACTCCCCAACACCAACACCAACAATACCACTAGTTCGATCCCCAATAGAGTGTTGAGACGAATCTAGATATTGGTGTTGGTGTTTGTGTTGGTGGTGTTGTTGGTTAGGGCCCTCTCCACCACCAACACAAACACCCCCAACACCAACAGTTCTATCCCCAACCCCAACACCAACACCAACACCAACACCAACACCAACACATCCACCACTAGTTCGATCCCCAATAGAGTCCTGAGTGGTGTCATGATCATCTAAGTAAATCATTCGTTCAGGACAACTCAATTCTGGTCTGATGAGTAGATGGGCAGAGGAGGATCTTCGCCGATTTCTTGCCGTTGGGGCGTAAGATTTCCTGGACCGAATGAGTGTGGTTGGACATGGGGTCTGAGCTGCTGTGAGGGGCTGAGTGGAGGGACTACTGGAATCTCTCTGGAAGTGCTGAGATGAAGAGGGAGTACTGGAATCTCTTTTGAAGTGCTGAGATGATGAGGGAGCACTGGAATCTCTCTGGAAGTGCTGAGATGAAGAGGGAGTACTGGAATCTCTTTTGAAGTGTTGAGATGATGAGGGAGTACTGGAATCTCTCTGGAAGTGCTGAGATGAAGAGGGAGTACTGGAATCTCTTTTGAAGTGCTGAGATGAAGAGGGAGTACTGGAATCTCTCTGGAAGTGCTGTTGTTGTTGTTGTTGTTTGTTGTTGTTGTTGTGACACTCCTGAGGGCTATTCTGTAAGGGGAGAGGCTGGACTACAAGCCATGAGGGAGGGAGGGTAAAAGGAGGGGGGTGGGGGGTAGTCTACCACATGACGTCACTTCCCACGGGGGGGAGGAGGGAATAAGGGAGGATAATGTTTTGTTTTTTTGCAAGGATTTTTTTTAGGTCTAGCACAATCAATACACATTCTCTACCACCCAAGCCATTTTTTTTAATTTACAGGCATTAGAAGGCAATACATATAATACTGTATTTTGCACTGTACTGTATAAAGCTGATATCAAAACAAATCACACTAATTAAAATATACTGTAACTCCCTGTATCTTAATTTTAAACTACATAAAGGACCCTGTGTTGTTGTAGTAAGAAAATTTGGAGATAAATGAGTCCTTCAAACATTGCCACGAAACACCACCACCAATATTGAAGGAGCTTGTTTCGTGGCATAGTCAGGAGGAATCAGAAGCCTCCAATTCTCATACACATTCACAAGGCCTCCTTAATTAAGATACAGAAACTACAGCAGCCTCTACGTAGGCCTATATATATTGCCACATTTATACTGTAGGCTACTTCAAGCATTGTTTTATATATACACCTGTACT
>JAWZYT010002528.1:0-2500 GCA_034508575.1 Petrolisthes manimaculis | reverse complement strand
AGGTAATACTACTACTACTACTACTACTACTACTACTACTACTACTACCACAACTACTAGATAACTGACATACAGACTAACCAACATTACGGTAATAACCACTAAAACATATGGTGTGACTCTCTCTCTCTTTCTTTATCTATCTATCTTTCTCTCTCTCTTTCTCTCTTTCTTTCTCTATCTTTTTCTCTCTATCTCTATCTATCTATCTATCTTTCTCTCTCTCTCTTTTAACTTTCTTTCTCTCTCTCTTTCTTTTTCTTTCTTTCTCTCTCTCTCTCATATAAAAGAATGAAACATATCTCTTTATTATTTCACACTGACTCATTGTGTGTGTGTGTGTGTATATGTGTGTTCAGTATGTGTGTTTTTGTTCAGTATGTATGTGTGTGTGTTCAGTATGTATGTGTGTGTATTCAGTAGGTATGTATTTATGTGTGTGTGTATTCAGTAGGTATGTATGTATGTGTGTGTGTATTCAGTAGGTATGTATGTATTTCTCCATCTACCAACTACCCCCCCATCCCACCACCACCACAAACACCACCCCCACCCCAACCCCCACCCACCTATACACCCACTAACTGGTATGCATACGCCTTCTGCACCCCCTACCCCCCTCCCCTCCCCCCACCCCCCCTTCTGCCTTGTGTGTGTACTTTCACTGAAACTCTCTCGCAGACGCACGCGCGCGCACACACACACACACACACAAACACAAACATACAGTCGTGGTCAAAAATAACTTCCATATGTGTGTGTGTGTGTGTGTGTGTGTATGTGTGTGTGTGTGTATGTGTGTGTGTGTGTGTTTATGTAATAATAATAAAAATAAATAATAATAATAAAAATAAATAATAATAATAATAATAATAATAGGTTTATTAAATAGTAGCAGCTGGAGGCTGAAAATGTACATGTAACATTAAAACACTAATGATAAAAATGGGAATGAACACAAGTGAAAGCAGAAAAACAAAAAACACAGACACAATTAAATGATACATAAAAAAAAAAAAAAAAAAAACATATTCATACATACACGTAGAGGGAATACACAGATGTTTGAAATATATATATATATATACATATACATGTGTGTGTGTATGTGTGTGTATTTTCTGGAAACAATTACTTAAAAGAAATAACATCATAAATTTATTATTATTATTATTTGAACGAGAAAACATTAGACAATTTTTTTTTTTTTTTTAGTTAAATGTATATATGTGGATGATTATTATTGACCTCGACTGTACATATATACACGTGAGCTTTCAGTACACACACACACACACACACACACATATAAACACGTAGATACATACAAATACACTCTCACTCACACACACATACGTTCATAAACAAATACACACACAAACACACGTATATTTTCACACAAATACACATACACACAAACACATACATACATATATATATACACACACACACAAACACACATATATATATACACACACAGACACACACACAAATACACACATAAGCACACACACACAAACAAACACACACACACCATCTATGTAAGTTACAGCATTCCTCACATACCAACATTTCACATCTCCTAACTTCACCTTTCTCTCTCTCTCTTTCTCTCTCTCTCTCTCTCTCTCTCTCTTCCTTCAATTTCTTTCTTTTTATCCTTCTCCTCTTTCTTTCTCCTTTTTTCTTCTTCTACTTCTCTCTCTTATTATTATTATTTTTATTATTATCAATATCTTTATTATTATTATTATTATTATCAATATCTTTATTATTATTATTATTATTATTACTATTATTATCATTATATTTTATTATTATTATTATTAATATTATTATTATTATTATTATCAATATCTTTATTATTATCATTATTATTATTATTTTTATCATTATTATTTTTATTATTATTATTATTATTATTATTATATTATTATTATTATCTTTATTATTATTATTATTATTTTTATTATTATTATCATTATTATTATTTTCATTATTATCATATCATTATTATTATCATTATTATTATTATTATTATCATTATCATTATTATTTTTATTATTATCATTATTATTTTTATTATCTTATTAATATTATTATTATTATATGTATCTGAACCAATTTGAGAGATAGAGAAAGAGAGATAGAGATAGAAAGAGAGAGATAGAGATAGAGAGAGAGGAACAATGGCTCAAGCAATCATAATCATCTCTCTCTCTCTTTTCTCTCTCTCTCTCTCTCATCTTGTATTGGCAAACTCCCATCATTATCCACAACTACTCTCTCTACTTTCTCTCTCTCTCTCTCTCTTTCTTTCTCTCTCTCTTTCTTTCTCTCTCTCTCTCTTTTCAATATATGTTCAATGCTCTCTCTCTCTCCCTCTCTCTTTCTTTCTTTCCCTCTCTTTCTCTCCCTCCCTCTCTCTCTCTCTCTCTCTCTTTCTTTCTCTTTCTCTTTCTCTCTCACTCTGGCGTGGCCAGTGAAAAGGGAAAGCGAA
>JAWZYT010002527.1:20000-104392 GCA_034508575.1 Petrolisthes manimaculis | reverse complement strand
ACCTAACCCATCTCTGTCTGTCTCTGTGTGTATGTGTGTGTGTGCCTAAGCCATCAATAAATCCGGAAAAATACACGAGATAAAAACAATGCATTCCAATTCGATATGGTACCGTAGCCTAAGTGACGTGTAGATGGATCAGGTGACGTCCCTAATGGAAGCTTTGCTGATGTTGATAATGTTAAGGCAATATTGTGTTGGACTTGTTCTGGGATGGGGGGGTATTTTTCCTTCTTTTACTTATATTTTATTATTTTATTATTTGTGTGTGTGTGTGTGTTTCGATGAGTCACTTCAATGTGGTTTTGTGGTGTATATGCTGATAAATTTTGAGTACACAAAATTTACATGCGTACACACATATGCGTACACACACACATACACACACACACACACACACACTCGATGTTCACAAAAATATCGTACACATTTGACCTTCTCATACACACACACATAACACAACACCACCATGTACATAAAAAAAATATCGTACACATTTGACCTTCTCTTCCACATACATACATACATACACACACAGCCTTCAATCACGTCGTGTATAATTAAGCAGAAGGGGGAGGGAGAGGAAGAACACGGGTTACAACTTCTCCCAAATTACAGGAACATCGACGCTTTTTCAAACACTTCCTCTGAATCTATCTACATGCCTTCCTGCCTTATACATCTGTTTCTTATATCTGTAATTGGTTGTTATTCACCTACTTTTTTGTTTGTTATATCTTTATTTAATTGTTATTCACTTATTTACCTACTTTTCTGTTTGTTATATCTTTATTTATTTGTTATTCACTTATTTCCTTACTTATTTGTTTTTAATATCTTTTTTTTACTTGTTATTCACTTATTTACCTACTTTTCTGTTTTTATATTAATTTTTATCTTTATTTTCTTGTTATTCAGTTTTATTTCCTTATTTTTCTGTTTCATATATATCTTTATTTACTTGTTATTCAGTTTTATTTCTACTCTTCTGTTTCTCTTTTTTATAATTTTCACATATTTACTGTACTTTATATTCACTAATCGTGTGTTTCACTACTTTTGTGTTCGATTCGTCCTTATTTACTATTGTATTACATAATTACTTGCTATTCAATATATTAGCCTACTTTTTTCTGCTTATTTCATCTTTATCTATTTTCCCAGACTTACTTTATATTCAGTTATATATTCCTAAAGTAAGAGAATAATGGGACTCACACTCGTATAACTGCATGTATACTGTTTTGCAAGTTATTATTTCCTTATATTATTTAATTACTTCTCGATTCACTTATTACCGTCTTATTGGGTTTAGTAAGTAACGTGTACTATATTCTTTGTTGTTATAATGTAATTCCTTTTCTAGACATATGCTGCATCAAGCCCGTATCGAGTTCCAGTAAACCCACCACAATCAAAGCGTTTCCAGTCCTATCTATCATCAAAGTCCAGGAAATAAGTAGCTAGCATTATTTTCCACAAAAATGACGCAAAAAGAGATCAAGGGTTTCAAGAACTATAAACAATCAAGCTCTCTCTCTCTCTCTCTCTCTCTCTCTCTCTCTCTGTTTGTGTGTGTGTGTGTGTGTGTGTGTGTGTGTGTGTGTGTGTGTGTGTGTGTGTGTGTGTGTGTGTGTGTGTTTGTGTGTGTGTGTGTGTGTGTGTGTGTGTGTGTTACTTTAGGTTATAGGGATCCTTCACATAGCTACGTTTCATCAAGTGTACATAATAGACTGAGTTGGTAAATCTGGAGCAACTGATTCCTCCACCAAGCAACAGGACAGGCCACCATAATTATGTTGTCAATCTAGTCCTGTTTCCCAGCATATACTTTGGAGGAATCAAGGCACTCCAAATGTACAGTACCCAAAGCATCTGACGTGAACTTTTACTTTTTACGCCAATTGTACTTGAAATATTGTACTGATTTATTTATATTGTTCTTTATTTATCTATATATCATTAAAATACATATATATTTTTTTGTTTTGTTTTTCTGGCGGTGATCAAAGCCAAACTCTATCCCACTCCGGTCAAACCATTTGTACTGAAAACCATCTGTATTGAAGTTATAGGACACCATAAACCCTCAAACCACAAGTGTAATTCGGCTGACAATTATATCAACAACAATGGCAGAAGCTGACTAAAAATAAAATATATATATACAATAAAAAATATATAACAACGTGTTGAGCCAATCTACAACAACATGACATACTGTAGGCCTCTGAATGAATCATATTTGTTATTAGGCCTACATCAGTGTATATAGGCCATAAGAAAAGTAGGAGTTACCACATATATACCAGTATTCATAATAAAACTTTAGGTACAATTATATACAAGAAGTTGAGAGTTCAATCCAGGTTACAGCATAATTCATCGTCTTATGAAAGCTTAGTATGAATTAATATATCGTTGGTCTCACTTACACAGCCGATACATGATTATAAACTATTCTAGGCAACAGGGCATCATTATTATCGTCTTGTGGTATTGCTTCCTGGCATATATAGGATATTTTGGATGAATCAAGGCGTTCCAATGTGCATCAAAATCCATCGTAGTAAATATCTTGGTAATAAAGAATAACACGTGTATGATTTTTCAGCACCTAATAATAATAATTGAAGGGGTTGAGTTGACGTAAAGAGTTGTTTGATTATATTTTGATATGATACTGATTTATTTGTATGATGGAAGTAAAGTGTAAGTGGTTATTTGATTGTGACTATACGTACCAAAAGTACTGTATACTCCTGTACCTCCCCCCCCCCACCCTAATTAGGCTTGGGGCCCCAACAAACCTCTGTCCTCGACTGTACATATGAAGCGTAAAATTTTATCCAGTATGAATATGGGAAGCGCTGTTCAATTACCAGCAATCTGTATGCAAAACAACAGTAATTCCCAATACAAACTAGACCTAACTACATTTGCCACTAGTCGAACGTGAGCGCGTCGGGAGAGTCACGCTGACACTCTCCCTGGCACCGATAGGGCGAATTTCAAGCCAGAGGACTATTTTACCCAGGGTTTGTAAGGGGGAAGTACAGTATTGGTAAATCTGGAGTATCTGATTCCTGCAAAGTATTCCAAGCGACAAGCAACCATTTATTATTATTAATTTCTACCAGTGTTCTGGGGTATTTTGCGAGGAATCCAATTGCTCTAATGAACGGTAACAAAAGTATATTATCCCCTTACAGTGAAGAGCCACGGTGTCCCTTTATGGGTTAAGTACGAATTTATTATAGTTGGGTGTATTTCGGCTTCACTGTGGAGTCTAGGTTCATTAATACTCAAGGACTGACATGTACAGACACAATCAAATATCCACCCACACTTTCCTTCCATCGTAGTAAATATCTTGGTAATAAAGAACAACACGTGTATGATTTTGCAGCACCTCATAATAATAATAATAATAATAAAGGAGAGGGTTGAGTTGACGTAAGATGTTGTATGATTATATTTTGATAATGATACTGATTTATTATTTACACGATGGAAGGAAAGTGTCGGTTGTTATATGATTGTGGCTTTACCGGTACAGTAAATTGGTGTAAATGGGGAAATTTTTATAACACATTAGCCAAACCCTCGATAGGCTATACAAGGAATAAATACTTGCATCCAACACTTCATTCTAATGGAGGCGTCGATGGTGTATTGGTTAGCACACTCACCTATGGCCAAGATATACATGGTCAAACCCCTAACCCCCCCATATATCTTGGCCATGCACTCACCTATAAGTTAGAGTTCGATTCCCGAGTTGGTTGAATTTTCCCAGCCCCGTATATGTCCCTGTTCACGTAGCAGTAAGATAAGTAGGTTCCCGGCTGTAAAAGCAATCATTGAAATATTGTTGTGTGCTGTGGGAAGATGTTTTGATGTAATAAGACTGACTGCCTTAATTGACCTAGGCCTATATACGAGTCGATAGGCATAAAGCTTTTTTTTTTTTTCATTCAACACTGAGTCCCTCGTTGAAGGCCACCAATTAAGTGTTTTCCCAGACCTCAGTTATTCTTTCTGTAAAATACACACTTAGCGATTCACTGAGTGTGTGTTAAGATGATAACGCTAAATTTCTTCGTCTTTATAATACCGAGTCTCTACTGTAGACGGTGTAAACTCTAAAGTGAAGTTATCTGATAAACCGACCTCCCTCACACAAGCGGCGATGGACAGAGAAAATAGAAAGCCAATACTAACGAACGATTGCAGGAAATTAGGTCGGTCGGCCAGAGTATTTGGTATAGTAGTTTGTGTGTGTGTGTGTGTGTGTGTGTGTCCGCACCTGAGGGAGAGATTGTACAAATGTGCATATTTATGGTTTGGAATTGGGTACGCGCGCTTGCGTATAGGTAAGTGTGTGAGTGTGAGTGTGAGTGTGAGTGTGAGTGTGTGTGTGTGTGTGTGTGTAATAGACCGTGCGTGTGTGCGTGTGTGTGAGGGTGAACGTTCGGGGTGGTCAACTTGTGGGGTCTGGATGGGTCGGTCACATTGTCTGTCAAGGGACAACAAAGAGTCCGTCAGTTTGTTTACCAGGCACAGATGAGGTCAGTCGGCTGCGTTCCTCTCGTAGTCTCGTGGGGAGGAAGATAGGTCTTTGTCAGGCACTCAATAAGCCCAAATATAGAAGGTCTAAATTTACTGTCGGTACTCTACAGTATATGCAGAAGGTCAGTCGGGGAATAGGCCTATATGTCACTTTAGTTTTGTTTAAGAGGGTGGCGAAAGTTTGATTCGGTCAGAAGTTGTTGTGTCCCGATTCCCAGACATGATGAATCGCAACCAGTCTTTTTTAGATGATTTAGACGAGTTTTTAGATGATTCCAACCACGGGATCGGGACACAACTTTGACCGCGAGTGTATACTGTACATAAAAGGTAATGGGAGGCATCATATCAGTAACGAGATCCAAATCTTTAATACAGTTTAAAACAAATACATACACACACAGACAGATATAGTGTAGGTACTTTGGCCATTCTTGTATACTCTCTCTTTGCTTCCCTCTGTCTTCACCCTTGCTTTCTATCCTATTTCCTTCTGTTCTCACCTTTATTTTCTGTCCCTAACCCCTCACATCTTCCTTCCCTCTGACCTCACTTCTCTCTCCAATCCTCTCCCCTGCTGTTCCATTTCTCTCCACCCCCCCCCCCCCGCTACTCCATTTCCCTGTCCTCCTCGCACCTTCCTTCCCTCCCTCTACTCTTTCCCTCCATTACCATATCAATAGCCTGGCCCTCTACACCACCAACTTACAACCTCCCACCAGACCTCATATATATAGCCTAGTCCACCACCACTCTCCTCTTGTCCACGTTATTCTCTTGCCTTGAAATTTTTACTACCGGTATATATATTTGTCTATAAATCTACTCATATAATATTTACTATGTGTTTTTTTTTTGCTTTTTATACCTATACTTATACATCTTCCTATACCTCTCTCCTGTTTATTCTATTCCCAGATCTATAATTTTAATTTAGCATAACGATCAAATTAAGGGACCCAGTGATATAGTCAGAAAATTGGAAGTAAGCGAGTCCTTCAAAATAAATCATTAATATTGCCACGAAACACCACTTAGATTGAAGGAGCTTGTTTCGTGGCATACTCAGGAGGAATCAGAAGCCACCAATTCCTATAGGCCTACACGATCACAGGGTCCTTAATTATCGTAGGTACCCAATCACTCAATCAACTTACCCACATCCCAGGCTACTAAACTATTTACCTAACTACCTACTTACCCAACCAGCTGCCCAATTACCAACAACATATTCTCCCTACTCCATGAAATATTCCCTTTAAAATAAATTACCCACACGTCAACCAACTAAAGAACCAACCAACCAACCAACTAGCCTACCAACACACCTAGCCTACCTGCCTACTAACCAACCTACCTACTAACTAAACAACCAACCAACCAACTAGCCTACCAACACACCTAGCCTACCTGCCCACTAACTAACCTACCTACTAACTAACCAACTAACCAACCAACTAACCAACCAACCAACCAACCACCCTACCTACCTATCAACCAACCAACTAGCCTACCAACACACCTAGCCTACCTGCCTACTAACCAACCTACCTACTAACTAACCAACTAACCAACCAACCAACCAACCACCCTACCTATCAACCAACCAATCACCCAATCCACCACCTACCTACCAACCAACCAATCCATCAACTACCCTACCTACCTACCTACCTATCAACCAACCAACCAACTACCTATAAAAAAAAAACTAACTACCAACTACCTACTTTCCTATGAGTTCACCGTTGCCTTGGTTACCCATTTTTTTCCCTCGCATTTTCTCCCCCCCCCCACCATGACCCCCTCCAGGCTAGTCGTACCCTCCATGAAGCACCATCGACTCCCCCCCCTCCCCCCCTCCCCCTCTACCCCTAGGCTTTGTACACCTTTGTAGGCCTTTGAAACCAACTATACTACCCCTTCCCACCCCCCCAATCCCTCTCCTCCTGCCCCACCCACCTATATACTGTATCTCACACATTTCTCCCTCCCTCTCTCTCTCTCTCTCTCTCTCACACACACACACACACATTCTCTCTCTCTCTCTCTCTCTCTCTCACACACACACACACACACACATTCTCTCTCTCTCTCTCTCTCTCTCTCTCTCTCTCTCACACACACACATTCTCTCTCTCTCTTTCCGTCTTTTCCCTTTAAAATTCCTAACTTTATCCCTCCCTTGCTACGCATACATAATCCTCCCATTTTCCTTCCCTCCTTTCCTTTGCCTCTATATATCCTCTCCCTCAACATCTCTCTGGATATTTTGGTTTACCCTCCCATTCTTCCTACAATTCCAGTCTACCTCTTCTATTATTTTCTTCTTTCCATTTCTACCTCTCCCATCCCTGACCGTATTTCTTACTTTCACTTTGGCGCATTCATTCTTCGCATTCTCTCTCTCTCTTTCATTTCTTACCCCTTTTCTTTTTCCTTTTATATCTCCCTTTCTTCACATCTCCTATTGTTTGTTTATCCACACCTTCCCCTCTTTCCTCCTCTTCCTCCATCTCTTATACACTCACTCACTTCTCTACCTTCCCCCCTCCCTTTATCTTTTATATCTACATTCCCCCTCTCCTCACCTCTCCTCTATCTCCCCTTTCTTTACCACTCGTTCGACCTTCTACTCCTCTCATATCTTTTCTTTTTTTTATCACTCACCTCTCTACCTTCCCCTCCCTCCCTCCCCCCTTCCATTTTTTTTAGTTACACCCTAAGCCACTCTCCCCTCCTCCTCCTCCTCCCTCTCTTTTTCCTCTTTTCCCTCACTGTCGTCACCCCACCCCTTCCTTCCCTCCCTCTCTTCCTCGCTATCTCTTGTCACATCTATAGGTTTTCCACTCCTCCCACTCCACTGTTTGCCTTTTCACTGCGTCTCTCTCTCGATACCCCTCCCTCCCTCCCTCTCTCTCTCTCTCTCTCTCTCTCTCTCTCTCTCACACACACACATACGTTGCTATCCCTTGGGTGCAGAATAAAAAAAAAAGAACAGCAAGGAATTTTTTTGCATATAGACAACAGTTTCCGATGAAAAAACAAAACAAAAACAAAATTGAATGTAACACTCGGTCCAAGTCTACCAATTACAAACGAATTTTTTTTTTTTTTTTTTTTTTTTTTTTTTTTTTAAATGGAGTTGTACACAGTCTTTCCATTCTAATTTCCACCTTTTTTTTTATTGTTCTGCTGAACATTTATGCCAAGCGGTAATCTCTTCTCTGTACAGCCTAAACAACTGGGAAGGCTTCTGATTTCTCCCAGTTGTATGTACCAGAAGACAGACTATAGTGCCTCAGTATATAATTAAGAGTGAAGGTTCTGTTTAATAACAACCTTAAGAATATTATTATGTCGCCCTCTAAATTACAATAAAGGGAGATACTAGATAACTCCTATATACTCTACTGAAATATAATTATGCTACCAAAGTGTACCTCTATAGAAAAGACAGACAGATTGGTGCCTCAGAATAAAAGTAGAGGTTCTGTTTTGTAGCAACCTTTAGAATTTTTATATGGGCCTCGAATGTATCATCAAAAGAGAGAGAGATCCCTTCACCACGACACCACCCCGACTGAAGAATGAAGCTATCTCCATATACGATTGCCCAGGTCTTTGTTATCCAAGGAAATGTTCCCCTGGAGTGTGATAGGCCTAATGTAAAGGGAGGATTGGACATTTTCACACCTGTATCACTCAACACACCTTTTTTTTACCTTTCTCTCCTTCCCACTCTTTGCCTTTTTTCCCCTCTATTCACAAAATTCTATTCATGCTCCTCCTCTCTCTCTCTCTCTCTCTTTCTCTCTCTCTCTCACACACACACACACACACAAGGGGAGAGAGTATTGCCAGCAGTGATGTGGTGCCCCTTCGGCCCCAGCCACTCTCTTTCACGTCTTTATCTGTCCCTCAGTTCCCTTCATGCCTGCTGTCCTACCTCTTTATCACCGTCTCCCTTGTCCTACACCTACAGGGTCTTTCTGGCATAAGGCGGTCTTCTTTCATCCTCAATCAATCTCTTTGCCTTCATTCCCTTCTTTCTTCCCTGCAGCCAACCTCGACCTTTTCCCCCACTACCTCTCCTCCCTCCCTCTCTCCAACACACTGCTTTGTTTAACCTGCCATCAGCCTTCCCTCTCATCCTTCCCCTCTCCACTACTGCTATTCCCCCTTACTCTCCCATCCTTCCCCTCTCCACTACTGCTATTCCCCCTTACTCTCCCATCCTTCCCCTCTCCACTACTGCTATTCCCCTTACTCTCCCATCCTTCCCTTCTCCACTACTCCTATTCCCCCTTACTCTCCCATCCTTTCCCCTCCCCTTCCCGTCTATATATTATTCCCCTCTTCTGCATGTCCTCCCTATTCTTACCTTTTCTCCTTTTCCCTCCCTCTGATCCTTCATCTTTCCTCTGCTTCTTGCTCTCTCCTGTTACCACCTCCCATACACTCCAATTCCATTCCTTCTTGTTCCCTCTTTCCCTTCTAATTCCCTTATTCCATTCCTTAACTTACATATTCTCTCCCCTCTCATTCCTTAATTCCATTCCATGCATTCTATTCGAAAACATTTTCTCTGTTTAGCCATTCTACCTACCTCTCCTCTTCTTCCCCTCTCATCAGTGTCGTTCAATTATCTATCTTTCCTTTCCCTTTCAAGCCATTCATTCTCTCCCCTCTTTACTGTTCTCTCCTTCCCTCAAACAACCACTTCCCCTTTCCTTCCCCTCCCATACATTCTCTCCCTTAACCATCCATCCTCTTCCCTCCACATTCTCACCATCCAACACCTTTCCTCTCCCCTTACTTCCCCTCACTCTAAACATTTTCTTTCACCGTTACTAACTCTTCCTTTCCCCTCACTTCTCCTCTTCCCTCTCATTTAGTCTCTCCCTTTAACATGCCTGCCTCCTCTCCTCTTACTTCTCATTCCAACCATTTTCTCCCTCACCAACCCTTCCCTCTCCCCTCCGGTCCATTATCTCCCTCCCTCCCTCCTCCACCTTCCCAGCCCCCCCTTCTTCCCTCCCTCCCCAGCACCCTCCCCCCTTCTTCCCTCCCTCCCCAGCACCCTCCCCCCCTTCCCCCCCCTCCCCCAGTAGTGTTTAGAGGTCATTGGGCGATCAATTACCAGCATGCAGAGAAAGGTTGGGTGAGGCCAGGGGGAGCCAATTCAGCCCACACATACATACATACGTACACATACAGGTGCGTACACATACATACATACGCACACATACAGGCACGTACACATACATACATAGCCACGCATACACACAAATATACACACACACACATGTACACACACGCTTCCACGTATACATACATGCAGTTACAGAAACGTACACGCACTCAAACTCGCAGACACACAAACACATATACTGTACGTGTAAACACAGACACACACATACGCACGCGAATACAACTTTATTCATACAGACATACGGTATCACATATCTTCCGAAACACACACACACAGATGAAGGAAAGAAGCACAAAAACAGAAAAATTGAGAGAAAGAGAAATGGGAGCGGGTTAGAGACTTTGTAAATATACACACTTCAGGAAACTCCATCACAAGAAAAATACAGGAAAAACCCAGAGAGAGAGAGAGAGAGAGAGAGAGAGAGAGAGAGAGAGAGAGAGAGAGAGAGAGAGAGAGAGAGAGAGAGAGAGAGAGAGAGAGAGAGAGAGAGAGAGAGAGAGAGAGAGAGAACATCTGTTTGTGTGTGTGTGTGCGTGTGTGTGTATGTGTGTGTGTGTGTGATAACAACAGGGTGCATGTCTGGGACTGCAGGAGGTAGGAGTGGGTAGCATGAGGAGGGAAGGAGGAGGGAAGGAGGAGGAGGAGGAGGAGGAGGAGGGCTTTGAAGGGGGGCAGGGCAGGACAGGGAAACTTTGTCCCCCTCTCCAGTTACAGGGGGAAGGGGGAGATGAGGCAGAAGATGGTCAGGGAATGGAGGAAGGAGGGGAAGGGCAGGTAGGAGGTGTAAGTATAAATGGGGATGAGGGGGCTGCGATTAGACAGTCAACAGAGATGGGAGAAGAGGAGAGAAAGGGGAGAAGAGAGAAAGGGGAGAAGAGAGAAAGGGGAGAAGAGAGAAAGGGGAGAAGAGAGAAAGGGGAGAAGAGGAGAGAAAGGGGAAAAGAGGAGAGAAAGGGGAAAAGGAGAGAAAGTGGAGAAAAGGGGAAAAGAGGAGAAAAGGGAGATGAGAGAAAGGGGAGGATAGGAGAAAGGGGAGAAGAGAGAAAGGGGAGAATAGGAGAAAGAAAGGGAAGAAGAGGAGAGAAAGGGGAGAAGAGAAGTTAAGAAGTGGTGGGTGGATTTTAGGCAAGGCAGACTGACTCAGAAACCAACACCTACACACATATACACACATAACTACACCTACATACGCTATAAAGACAAATACACACATAGGCTATAAAAATATAAATACACACATATACCCTACACACATAACTACACCAACATAGGCGATAAAGACAAAAATACACACATATACACACATAACTACACCCACAGGCTATAAAGACAAATACACACAAACACACATGCACGCAGAAAAAAAAATAGGATGGGTGTAATAATGAGGCCAGACCCTTCCCAAGTGGCGCAAAGTCTCGTGTATATAATATGAAAAATTATCATTATCCTGTCACCTTCCACCCACACACACACACACACACACACACACACACACACACAGTCCCGTCACACACACATACACACACCCGTCACACACACACACACAGCAGCTGGGCTAAGGGGAGATTATCTTGTTCGTAAATTAGAAGGCCACTGATTCCTCCTAACTATAGGTACCAGAAAACAGACGCCCTCATAGGCTAGTGGTATTAAGGGGAGAGTACGGTATACTTTTCATAGATTGAAACACCTTGAATCCTCCAAAGTATGCCAGGAAACAGACCCAGATGAAGAAAAATAATGTTATCTAGTTGCCTGGAATAGTTTAAAAGGAATCATTATCTCCAAAACTGTCAAAACTACTATACCCTCCCCTTAATATGGGATCTGTTTCATGTCACAGTTTGGTGGAGATCAGAGACCTTCTTCATCATCACAAACTAAAGAATCAATTATTAAACAAGAACCACTGTGGAGATTGGCTTAAATTATCTGTGTGTATATATATAAAACACACACACAGCTGGTTAGATTAAAATAATAAGACCTAGAGCGAAGATTGGTTTACATTTCCGGTAAGTATAACACGCACCGTAGACTGTGTTAAATAAATCATGTAGGTTAAATTAATTCACAACTTACTGTAGACTGACTATAAAATTATGATAAACACACACAACGAGAAACAAATCAATATGCGGTAACATATGATAATTGCCTAAATATGTGGCACATCAACATAAAGCAGACAGAATTAATCATATAACTGGATTAATTAACATTGCAAAAGAGTATTAGGCCTATGTGGTTTGTGGTACCTTAGGGCCGCAACTCTACACATGAGCCGAGATGTTATAATTTATAGTCTACCTGGATCTCGTCGAAGCTTGAAGGACCGTGATCGTGTATAAAAATTAGAGGCTTCTGATTCCTCCTAACCAAGCCACGAAACAAACTCCTTCCATATGGGTGGCGTTTCCTGGCAATGTTTGAAGGACTCCCCAAACCTCCTATTTTCTGACTACATCACAGGGTCCTAAAACATTATGACACAACACTAATCTCCTTCCATTGTCAAGGTATGGGCTATAGTTAGTTAAGCTACCTTCCAAAAATAGAGGTCTTCATGGAACAAGAATATGAAGGAAAACTCTTCAAAAGCTCCGGCTCTTAATGATTCAAGTGAAATGAGTGAGTGAGTGAGTGAGTGAGTTGAACCCCTTTTAAGAAATGGTCGCCCCAAGAAGAATGAGTGAATGAGTGAATGAGTGAATGAGTGAGTGAGTGAGTCAGTTGAAGCATTTTAGAAGTTGTCGCCCCAAGAAGAACAAGAACAATAATTACGATAAGACCTTGAGCTTTCGGCTGAGGCCGGAGCTAAAAATGTCGGATAAAGAGAAGGGTGACCTTTTCTGAGACAGATGATGACAGGAGAGTTTATAAGTCGGGTCACGCTAAGGCTAGACTATATAAATCTTTTTCCATACCATATACATACCATCACTAGGCTAGGCTATCTCTCAACTGGTATCACTTCTATCTATCCTCTTCCCTACCAAGATTGCCGACACTCACACTTTCACTTTTAAAGGGAGATTATTTTGTTGGCGATTTTGATGGTCTCTGATTTCTTCAAAATATGCCACGAAACAAATTCCCTATATTAGTACCATTGAGGTCGTGTTTTCTGGTACCCTTAAGATACCATAATGTTAACATAATTTAGCCACAACATTCTTATAATAAATCACAATATTCTAGACAACCACAATCTTTTGAATAACCATCTTCTTAACAACCACAATATCTTAAACGACTACATACCGGTACTTTTAAACAACCACCATCTGCTCAACAACAACAATCTTTTAAACAACTTCCATTTGCTTAACAACAACGACAATCTTTTAAACTAACCACCATCTGCTTAACAACCACAATCGTCTGAACACCCACCATCATCACAAAGCAAAACCTAAAAACTACTCTTATCTACAACTACCACCGTACCGTATCTTTCTCGGCACCGGCATAACCTATCTAGCCTACAGTACGGTACATGATAAAAAAAATAAACCCTCATATCAAACAACCACCACTATCAACTTACAACGATAACAACCACACCTCATCATAATAAACCATCACCACCACCACAACCGGTATTATATGTCTCCCTAACCACCAACTCCAACACAATAGATCCGCCACCATTAGGACTCATTATGTTATCAAACTACACCCACACATGTATGTATGTATGTATGTAGCCTATGTTTGTAATAGGTTCATACATGCAAGCCCGCCACACAATAACAAAGATTTTAATAGTTAAATAGATAAACAAACATATATTTCAACACACACATACATCTTCATTTACTCAGCCAAACATAGGCATCTGTCTGTCTGTGTCTGTATTTGTATTTTTCTCTCTCTCTCTCTCTCTCTCTCTCTCTCTCTCTCTCTCTCTCTCTCTCTCTCTCCACGTGGCCACAAAGAGCCACCCACTGCTAATGACAACTCCATAAAGCCCCAATCTCATTTCCACACGCATTAAGTCACACCAGACACAATGGCCTGAGCCGCACCCCACCACCACCACCACCACCACCACCACTCAGACGGACTGCATACCGTAAAAAGAAATGGTGAAGCTAGCTACTCCATGTTATACTCTACACAAGCAAAGACTATTATTGCCAATTTATATGTATTGTTCGTATGTATGTATGTGTTTGCGACAGATAGATAGAGAGAGAGAGAGAATATTTGCGTGTGGGTGGACAATTGTACAAGTTGGCAAGTGTTATTCATAAATGTATAAGTGGTCTGTGAATGGGATGAATTGAAGGTAAAATATGACCTCTGAACAATTATATTATGGATAAATATAATTTCAGGTCACTATAAAAAACAGCTACAAAATATTAAGTTGCCTTCTACACAACACTGAAGACGACATGCATTTGAATGAACTTATTTTTAACACAATTGGACAGAATGGGTAAAGAACAGCATAATCACATGAGTATGAGCAAAACGTCGAATTATTCAAATGTTCTCCTCATACGGTGTAGTTCTTTGCCCAACAAAAGAACTGAATTAAAACTTCAAAGGATTACAAAGTGCAAAGCGTCCCCCTCCCCCATGTGTGTGTGTGTGTGTGTGTGTGTGTGTTTCTGAGAAGTAATACTGTAATGAATAAGTTGAACTAAAAGTAGACACCATTGCATTTTTTCTCGGGATTCTCTTGCCAACCATACAACTCCTAGACTCATGAAACGTTCCCACAACACATAAACGTTCCTACAACATACAGAATAGGCTAAACGTTCCTACAACACAAACGTTCCCACAACACATAGAATAGACTAAACGTTCCCACAACATAAAGGCTAAACGTTCCGACAACATAATTATACACGTTCCCACAACACATAGGCTAAACGTTCCCACAACATATAAACGTTCAGAAGTGTACCGAGATCCCATCACTGTGTCTAGCGTGCTGATATCAAATTCTGTTGTCGGGCTGGGGAAATCCGACCCCTCCCCTCTCCCGACACACACACACACACACACACACACCAGAAAGCCTTGGGGGTGCATTTGCATTATGTTGTTGGGGAGTTGAAGGGCTACCGAGTCCCACAAACTTTGCTATAAACTAGATCTCCTATACAGGCTACTTGCATAGCCTACTGAGGTGTCAGTTCATTTCCTGGCATAGACCTATAGTTTGTGAGAATCTGTAGCCGCCGAATTCAGTCTCTCAATTCTCAGTTTACCTCCGTCCTCCCCTTTAAACTCTTTTATGGACACGATGCTTTAAAAGAAGTGTGCAGTTTACAGTTCACCCTCAGCAGCCGTCGGTGAATTTGATGTTTACACGCGGTTCAGACCGAGTCCAAGCATGAAACAATCACAACACACCTGGGAAGATATTTATAAAGTCTCGACGACGCAACACTCCCAGATGATCATGAAGTGTTGTGTTCGGCTGAGCATTAAATAGTCAAGGTAACTAACTGTATATATGTTAACAGACACCAAAGGATTTATATATACCGTACTGTATAATCTAATGCCAAAGGAAAGAGATGAGTAAATGTATTCTGAAATTTGTTTATGGCACATACAGCAGCAAAATGGTAACCCCAGCACCGTATACTCTTTCCCTCAGTACACCATGCACCCTTATCTGCAGTACACCATTCCCATAAAGCCCCTTTCGTCAGTACATATTCCCAAATATCCCTTTCCTCTGTACTGTACAGTTGCCAAAAAAGGTATTGCGACAAATCTTGATAGAACTTAACCATAGTAATATCCACAACTATTTGTGTGGACTATAAGCATGTATAAAAGAAGGAAATATACATATCCTTCTGTAATACATACTTATAATCCCTACAAACAACTATGGACATTAATATATTTAATGTTGTATCAATAGTTGTGCAATACTTTTTTTGGCAACTGTACCTACACTCTCCTTCAGCCCCATTCTGCCAGTACAGTCCCACTTAGTCTCTTCACCTTCATCCTCAGTACACCTTCCCAGGAGCCCCCTTCCACAGTATACCTACACTTCCCTACCACCCACTTCAGCCCCAATACACATCTCCCAGTACACTCTTTCGGTTCCTCCACCTTCATCCCTAGTACATCTTCCCCTAGAGTCCTTTTCACCAGTACACCTTCCCAAAGAGTCCGTTTCCCCTGTATCTACACAATCTCACAGCCCCCTTCAGCCCCCCCTTACCCTCAGCCCCTGCAGTATAGACCACGGCCAGTTTTCAAAGCCCCGTTGTAAATCCAGTCTTTTGGAGGATTATCTCACTACCCCAACCTCGCTCACCTCACTATTACATTTTTTAAGCCTTTTTTTTTACTATGCCTGGCGTCTTTCTCTCCTTTTAGACCCTTCCTGTACTTACTAACATTTCATTCATCCAGTCATCCATTCATTCATTTACAACCATGGGTGTATACTGTATATGGTACCGTACTGTTGCTAAGGCAAAAGAAGGCAATGGTTTCAATACAGTTTATTTGTTTATCAATATACATAATGCTTTTTTCCCTTTGCCTCCCCCACCTTGCCAGTTTTCCTTCCCTCACTCCATCTCTTCCTCATATTTTGTCTCTTCTTCTCTCCCCCCCTCCACCCAGCTCTTCCTCCTTTCCCTCCCTGATCGTTGTCAATCCCTCCCTCCCTCCCTCCCTGATCGTCGTCCTTGCCTACGGTACCTGCTTTTCGTCCCTCCCTCCTTCCTTCCTTGATCTTCGTCCCACCTTCCTTTCTTAGTATTCGTCCCTCCTTCCTTCCTTCCCTCCCTGATTTTCGTGCCTTCCTCCCTCACTCCTTTCCTCCCTGATCTTTGTTCCATCGTGCCTTCTTCTATCCCTCCCACCCTCCCTGATATGCGTCCCTTTCTCCCTCCCTGATATTCGTCCCTTTCTCCCTCCCTCCCTGGCCTTTCAAATCCACGTCAAACATCGGTCCAAACATTGGTGCCCGGGATTGGCCAACTGAAGCCAAGTCCAGGCGACACATTACCGCCTAAGCCCACCTCTAAGCAGCTCGGGATCCCTCGTCTGGCAGAGTGAGAGACAGGAAAAAAAATCATATGCCTCGGAAATGCAGCCTCACGTGAAGCATTACCGGGCTAGTGAAGGGGGTAGGGGGACGAGTGACGGGGGTATGGGGGCGAGTAAAGGGGGTAGGGGGACCAGTGACGGGGGTAGGGGGGCGAGTAAAGGGGTTATGGGGGCGAGTAAAGGGGGTATGGGGGCGAGTGACAGGGGTATGGGGGCGAGTGACAGGGGTAGGGAGTAGAGGTAGGGAGGGGAGACAAGCTACAAACTAATATCACTGAATGAAATGCCGGAAATGGAACGAAAATACAACCTGACGTTAAGCATTACCGGTTGAGTGAAGAGGGAAGGCCTAATGGTGTAGGGGTTAGTGTGGGAGGAGGGGAGGGGGGGGGAGACAAGCTACAAACTAATATCACTGAATGAAATGCCTGAAATGGCGGGAAAACACCAGTACCCACTCGTGAAGCACTGCCGGTCGCTGAAGCACGATATAAAACTGATACTGACAATATTTACGAGAACAATGGCGAGGAAATGCCAGCTGCCGTGAATTATTACCGACTCAAGCGTAGCGGAGAAAGGATACTATTATATTTCCCAATAAAATATCGAAAATACAGCGAAAATGGCGGCTTATGAGAAGCAATGCCGCGGTGTGTGTGTGTGTGTGTGAGGAAGAAATGGGGGGTAGGATGTAATGGTGGGGGGTGGGGGGAGAAATGCGTGGGGTGTAATGGTGTAATAATGACTGGTGGAGGTGATGGTTGTGGTGGGGGATGATAACGACTGTAGGAGGTGGTGATGGGGGTGGGGTGGGGAGGGGGTTGATAATGACTAGGTATGCTACATTGGGCTCTAAGTTAATACGGCTCAGGTAGGCTAAGCTAAGATAGTGTGCCATCAGACCCTCTAGAATAATATTAAATACAATAGAAAGGAATCTGTACATACAAAATAAAGAATAAATAAAATCTAATCTCCCTTATTTTTTTTATAGTTTCCTTCAGGGGTGGATATAGGTACCGGTATAGAGGGCGCTGGATGCAACCGGAACGTTCGTCGATTATTGAGAGGATTATCACGGCGATCGACCACGACTTTGAAAGGGAAGCGAAAACCAACAAACCTCCCCGTTGGTAAAATTACACGAAAATTACACTGAAATGGTTGAATTTGGTTTATGGGGTAAATGTTGCGGAAGGTGTATATAGACTAGACTATAGCTTATTTTAGGCATAGAAAGATATTGGTAGTTATTAAGAGGGTTCATTGTTCCTCTTGTTTTCTCTTTTTCTCTTTTTGTCTTTTCTTTTTATCTTTTTTTCATCATCACCCCCACCATCACACACGTCATCACCACCACCACCACCACCACCTCATCATCATCACCATCACCACCAGATCCTGATATAGTATAAAGACTTCCTTAATTCAACACCGGGCGCCCCACCACCGAACGACCAAACTAAATCAGGAGAAATTCATATTCGACTTTGGGTTCTAATACGGAGGCTATGGAGAAAATGAAGTGTCGGTGTTTAAGGCTGCATTTATATATATCCGGCAGCTGGAGAGGGGCCGGGGGGGGGGGCGACAAAATGTAATACAGTATCTATAATGTATTAGAGAAAAGCCACATTTGCCTCACAGGTAGGCCTATGTATAGTAAGGTAGTGTTTATATGTATACGAGTCTTGTATATATGAGTCTTGTGATGTATATGAGTTTTGTGTATAATTTGTGAGGTTCATCAAACTCGTGTATTCCAGGACAACATTAATTATGGATCGTGTAATGTTACCTCATATAAATAAATAAATACAAACACACACATATAGTACATAATATATATACAGTACATATAGATTTCCCTGCATCCCAACACAACCACTTAACCTTTAAAAAAACCTTAGGCTACTCTCATTCCCTCACTACGGTACTCTTCACAATTTTTTCTATAGTCTATGTAAAAAACGAAGAGAAGATATCTATTTCAAGAGATGAAAGGTGGGTTCAGTTTTTATTATTATATATACGGTAGATACTTTTTTATCAATGCCTTATAGGGCGAGAGAAGAAGGTAAGTAGGGAAGAAGGTAAGTAGGGAAGGCATTGTTGGTGAGTAGGAAAGTATAGGGTGTATGTGTATAGATGTATGCTTTGGTCACGGTGTAAGTACGGTACAGCCACAGCTCCTTGATAATTATATTCTTTTCCCCCTGACACTTCTCATTTAAAACTCCCTCACTTATGTAAAAAAAAATACATATCCACTCACTCACCCACCCACCCCACAACACCCCACACATCCACCCACCCCCTTAACCCCCCAACACCCCCCCTTAACCCCCAACACACCACCACATCCCTCCACCCACACACGGTCCTCGCTCTTTGACACTCCCCGACCGTATATTACACTAAATGACGCTATCGTAATAAACTTCCACCCAGCTAAATCCTCTACGTATATACAAATAAATATAAAACCACTTTCTCTCTCGCTTGCGCTCTCTCTCTCTCTCTCTCGCTTGGGCTCTCTCTCTCTCTCTCTCTCTCTCTCTTAATGGATACGGTATGGCTTTCGGTGATACAAAGCAGCTAACAAACAACACAATGACGATGATGACCTGTACGATGGCTCAAAACACACTAGGCAATACGGAGCGCTCCTATTGTATTATTATTATTATAAAAAACACACCAGAAACACGAAGCTGGGAGAGAATGCAAGAATTTCTATCAATCCGAGGACCCCAGCCTTATATATATGAATCTTAACAGGCATCGTCATCAACAACTTGCCACAAGGGGAGAAAAGTGAAGAATAATGAATAAATAAATAAACCCAACTAAGCTTGTTTCAGGTACCGTAAGGAGGGAGGGAGGTGTTAAGGTGGTAGTTCTTTTTTGGTACATTGTAGTGCCATGAATCCTCCAAAGTATGCTAGGAAACAGGACCAGAAGAGCAAAAATAATGGTGTTCTGATGCTTGGAATAGTCTGGAGGATTCAGTTGCTCCAGAATTACCAACACAGAACTTCCCCCTTAAGGACCCTGTGATCGTGTATAAAATTTGGGGGCTTCTGATTCCTCCTTACTATGCCACGAAACAGGTTCTTTCTATATGGATGGTGTTTCGTGGCAAAGTTTGAAGGACTCGTATATCTCCAATTTTCTGACTACAACACAGGGTCCCTTAAAACAGAGAGGCTCGTTACCCCCGACATTACAATAACAGTGTCGGCACTCCTACAAACACACCTGCACTCGGATTTAGAACGATAATGAATTCTAATAGCAAACGACTGCCAATAAAACGAGCCTGTGCCAATAACAACATTTATATAAACACACACACACACACACACACACACACACACACACACACACGCACGCACGCACACACACCACACGCACACGCACACGCACACACATACACACACACATACACACACACACACACACACACACACACACACACGCACAGCTGAGTATTTACAACACACACACACACAGCTGAGTATTTACAACATACACATACAGTACATACAGCAGAGTACTTTTCAACACATACACACAAAGCTGAATATCCACAACACACACAGAGTTGAATAGCCTATTTACAACACACATACACACATAAAGCTGAGTATTTACAACAAACACACATACGCTCAGAGCCGAGTATTTATAACACACACACACAAGAAGAGTCGAGTATAGCGTGTTTCGCCTCGTTTTTGGAGCCACTTTCTCAGACAAGGTTATTCTATTCATCATTATTTTCCCTTTTTATTTAGACCACCAGACAGGTTAAAGAAGAAATAAAGCCTGTGGTGACGTCGACCAACTGAAGACTAGGCTAGGCTATATTAGATTCCTCCACACTATTATGTAAAACAGAATACCTCCTCTCTATAGGCTAATGCATCTTTTTCAACCAAGGCCAGCTCACACACTTACCGTACAATTAGCGGCAAAAATCCTGTCGTTAGGCTACACTTGTCAAGTCGAGAATTACAGTATGGAAATATAAGCTTTAGAGGTTCGTAAACTGAAACACGTTCACAACACTCACGTACACCACATACTCACGTACACACAATACACTCACGTACATAACAGTCACGTATAGGCCTACACAGCACTCTCGCGTACACACAACACACTCGCGTACACACAACACACTCACGTACATAAGTAACGTATACACAACACTCACGTACACAATTTTAATAGCCTTCAAAATACACAGACTAGCGCTATAATAATAACATTGAAGAGGGTTATTATCTAATGTACCGGTAATGTATTTTGACAGAAGACTTGGGCTGTAATTGCTCAACACATTATGCCCACACTCGCTAACGCACATTGCCATTAGCGTTCAACTACACACAAAGGAGTATCGCTCGTACATTACTACCGCAACACACACACACACACACACACGAAGTAGGCTATCTGCATCTCAAAGTTTGACAACATACATTTCCACACCTTAAGTGGGACCGATAATATTGCAACACCTTCCTTACAGCCTACTGTGATAGTACAAGTTTATTTTAATTAAACAACCGTGTGTGTGTGTGTGTGTCTGTGTGTGTCTGTGTGTGTGTGTGTGTGTTTGTGTGTGTACATGAGCGTCCAACATGTGTAACGTGAGCAGAGATTGAGGGAAAGGGAAAGCCAGTCATGTGGTATAACTCGCCCTAATGCTCCACCAAGCATGATATGGACGCAGCATTTAATTTCCACAAATGTTAAAACTCAGATGTGATATTTTCAAGGAACCAAGAGCGACATGTAATGGAAGATGTATCAAGGGACGAGTAAAAATGCCAGGAAGAAAAGAAGATAAAAGTGGAAGAGATAAAGAAAACATTAAAAGTGAAAGAGATGTGAAAGAGATGTACGGTACAATCAAATGAAAAATAACTGAGGAGGTAAGCAAGTATACGATGGTTTAAAGGGAGAGGGACGCGATGGTGGTGGTAGGGTGTGTGTGGGGGGGGGGGGGCAATATATATCAATACAAAAGGATATTATTATAAAAGATTAAGAGAGAGGAGAGAGAGAGGAGAGAGAGAGAGAGGATGAGAGAGAGAGAGAGAGAGAGAGAGAGAGAGAGAGAGAGAGAGAGAGAGAGAGAGAGAGAGAGAGAGAGAGAGAGAGAGAGAGAGAGAGAGAGAGAGAGAGAGAGAGAGAGAGAGAGAGAGAGAGAGAGAGAGAGAGAGAGAGAGAGAAGAGAGAGAGAGGAGAGAGAGAGAGGAGAGAGAGGAATATTCAATTATTCCGAATATGTTATATAAATCCTTATAACCAACAGAATAATCTGAATCTCTCGTTTTCTTGTATAAATTGTGCCGGTATAACCAATGAAAAATCTTTACATAGTAGTTTTTTCTTTATATATAAAATCTAATATGGAGGTAATCAACTGTAAATCCTTTCCTTCTTTTTCTCTGTTCTTGTTTTCCCACCATTCTTTATTTTGTTTTTCCTTTGTGATTGTTGACTGTCTCACAATTCCTTCTTTTTTCCTTTATGTTTGTTGTCTATCCCTCCTTTTTCTATATATATTTCATTCATCTTATTTGTTTCAATGTCAATATCCTATCTACAGTACTTCCAGCCTTATGTGGGCCAAGTACTGTATAAACATCACTATTATATCCTAAATTATCATGCCATATTTTATCACCATCACGACTACCATCATCATAATAGTATCATCCTCACTTCTAGTCCCATAATATCACCATAAGTTCATCATCATCATCACTACCACCAACCCATCATCATTGTATCACAAATCACCAATATCATCAACATAATATAATCATCTTCATTTCTAGTCCCATAATAATCACCACATCATCATCATCATCACAACCACCAACATCACATCATACTTTCATCATCATCATCATTTTCATCATTCTATCACAACCACCAACATTATCATCATCATCATCATCATTTCTATTCCCATCATCATCTAAAGCAGGAAAGGCCTCTCCCAACTTTTTCCATTCCCCTCCGCCTGCCGTTACTGAAGTCTATTCCATGCAGCCTGCCCCGGCAAATCTCCTCATCTTATCTCCATCTCTCCATCTGGATCTCTGCTGTCCTGTTCCATTTTCAGAGACGACACAGTGTCACTCCAACTGTTCACCTGTTTAGTGTCAATTTAACGTCAGGGTTTAACTGCATAAGTCCGTTTCTCATTTATGTCACGATATTATTCGATTAAATATTTTCCTTAAATTACAATAATCTTATCTCTCTAATCTTATGAGTCCAGATAGTTTTTGGTAGGACTTGTGAAAATTTATCACGCTTATATTCATGTTTTTGATTACCCCGTCTCTTAGGTATTGTTTATTGGTTTGTTATCACAATTGAAGGACGTGTTATTGGGAGACACACTTGTTGGTGACGAGGATTCCCTTCGAGTTATGCCAGGAAACACTCCATGTCACTATTAGAGGATCTATTTATTATATGGTGGCATTGATTGTAGGAATTAATAGCCATCCAAATCACCAACACGAGTCTCGTGTCCATTTAACCAATTATAAAAAAACGTGGGCTGAAACACGTGACACTTTAATCATGATTGTTTACTGTACAAGAGAATTTTAAGAACACTGTCTAGTTGGCATAGTGGAAGGCTCCTGAGATTCCTCCTAACTAGGCCTATGCTAGAAAACATACCCCTATATGGTAGTAATAGGGATCTTTTTCTTGGCATTTCACCAAAAGAGAATCTCCCCTCAGAATACAACGTATATTGGGGCTGCTTGGTTGTCACATAACTTTTGAACCTGTCTGTGGTCACACCCAAAATTTCACGAACCACAATTATCATTAAGCACTGTTTTTTGTTCGGAACGGGTACGGTGCTTTGTTTTCGCATGGCAACAGAACCGGATGAGAACTGCAGGGTAATTTTGCAGAGAGAGGGGCAAGCAAAAATATCTTATAACAAACACACACACACAGTTACCGGTACTGTACATACATTTTACATACACAAGTTACATATGTCTTACAGAGAGAGAGAGAGAGAGGAGAGAGAGAGGAGAGAGAGAGAGAGAGAGAGAGCCTGACTTTTACCCGTGAGTCTGACGCTGGCCTGGTGTTCCGTCTTTCTTTCAGCGTGGGCTTGATGTGTGTCTGTACTTTTCTAGAGTGTGCGGCCGGGGTTTGTGCCTTTTCATTACCGCTGTGTGTGTGTGTGTGTGTGTTTGTTAGCGTGAGTGTGTGTTTGTGAGTGAATGAGTATGTGTGTGTGTGTGTGTGTATCAGAGTTTGGAGGAATCGGTAACCTCCTTCATAATGAATTTGTCTATATATATGTTTGCGTTATATGTTGAGTGAGGAGATGCATGAAAGTTAAAGGTCCACCAATGAGTGGCAGTCAATGGGACAAATTGAAGCACACACTGGTCTGTATGAGACACAACTATAGCACACATCACAAAGATGATGAGTGGCCCAGAGACCTCTCCACCCACGTGAGAACCGAGTCGGCTTCAGCTATGGTTGCGTAAGCAGAAAGACCTCAGACAGCCGACTCAAACCCCCCACCCCCTGCTCACTGGGGTGGTAACCTCTGGCATCAGTGAGAAATTTTTTACCGTGTCCCGAGCAAGGACCGAACGCTGGACCACAGAAACTGCAGCCACGGCTTCTACCACCGTGCTAGCCAGAAGGGGGCAGGAATTGTTGCTACTATTTCCAGGTTGACTTGTGGTGTGCGGGAGGAAGCGAGGAAGTGATAACACGCTTCGCTGGCTTGGAGAGAGAGAGAGAGAGAGAGAGAGAGATGAAACACGTATAGCCTATGCGTGACTTGTTTGCTATATTGCACACTAACTCTCATTTACTCTCTCTCTCTCTCTCTCTCTCTCTCTTCACGTATGACCCTATTTTAATCTTGACATTCAATATTCCATTCATTTACTCACTCTCTCTCTCTCTCTCTCTCTCTCTCTCTCTTCACGTACGATCCAATCTTAACAATCAATATTCCATCTATACTGTATCTGGGGAACAATAATGGAACAAATGCACCAAAAACTCTACGGACCCATCCAACCCCATTTCGTTGACCACACACACACACTGTCCCTTTCTATAACCTTCACGAGGAGGGCTTGCTTGGTGTTCGCGAAGAATCATAATTAAAGTCTTGTATATAATTTCCAGTGAACAGATGTAAATGCTTTGTGAGGACACCCCAAAACTTTCCGTACATTATATTATATTATGTGGTTGCTTGTCTGCACACTTGCTCCAACTTCTAGCAACGCCACATGATTTTTCGAAAGTAGGCTTACTGTATATTATTAATAGAAATTCCTTGCAGTGGCCTCGCTTGCTTACCTTCCCAGTGTTTCATTACTGTTACCGTGATGGGGGGACAGAGTCGGGGTGAAATGAAGCCCACGCCTGAGATCTTTGGTTTGAAATTCTAGCCACATGGAGGTGAAGCAATTTACAGATGGCTATTTGTTCACTTAAATCCAAATATAAAAACAATCTGACAATAGTTAGGCGTATGGGACTTTATAAATTACTGTATATCCTATACATCTTTGTAGGAAATTATACAAACATTCTATATTAGACAGCTTCCATCTTTACAGTAATTAATTTTATACACATACACAGACTCTCACTCTCACTCTCACTCTCACTCTCACACACACACACTTACTTACTTGCTCACTCACTCTATCATCCCTTCTTACTAATCTGCTCCATCATTTCATTTTTCCTCCATTATTTTTATTCTTGTTATTCATCTCCTTCCCCCTGACTGCCTGCCTGCCTCCTCCCTGGTTCCCACTAAGTCCTTTCCAACATTAATTATCTTGCCCTGTATAATCTCAGACCCTTGGGAATTGTTGTTGACAGGGTATGGGATATGTATGTATGTATCGACAAGAGTGTATATATGTATCGACATGAATGTGTACGGTATATGTATCGACATGAGTGTATGTATGTATCAACATGAGTGTATGTATGTATCGACATGAGTGTGTGTATGTGTATAGCCTATGTATGCATGTGTGTAGGTGAGTGTATGTAGCCTAGCCTATGCGTTTGAGTGTGTGTATGTGTGTTCATGTGTGTAGGTGTGTGTATGTATGCGTTTGAGTGTACATGAGTGTACGGTATGAGTGAGTGGATGTGCTTTTGTGTATGGGAGTGTATGTATGCGTGTATGAGTGTATGTGTGTTTGTATAGCCTAATACAGTCACGCCCGATAGTCCTGTAATATGATAGTTCTGTAACTTCGAATGAAACGGCCTGTAAAAATAAACTCAAACTAAATGTTGGTATATTTCAATTTCTTTCAAAAGATTCAATCAAATGGCTCACTTTCATTCACCCGATGCAGGACTTTTGATAGTGACTGTACATCTACAACGCCACCACGAATAAAGCTCCAAGGGACAGGATAATATTCACGGGATTAAGAATATCACCCTTATTACCCAGGCATATAATTATACGGTATATTAAGCACTGTCATATATAAAATAAAATGTATCGTTATACGTATTTCCAGAAAAAAAAGGTGCACTTTCTAAAATTCTATAAAAAAAAAAAATCGCATTATATTGTATCGCATTATATATATTTGTATTGATGACTTTACTACACACTTATAATTCGGTTAGCAAGAGCCTTTTGCCGCCGATGTAATACTAATATGCCGGAAAAATAAGCCCTCATCGCTTGTATTAGGTGGTGCGGGGAGCGTGAAATTATTTTGACTTTTTGGCTCGTCACATTTCCCCCCAGCAACATCAAATATGAAACGTGATGACAGAACCAAACAAATACTACCAAGCTACACAATTTATTTTCTTTATGTAATCGTGATATTTTTATCTTTCAAATCTAAGTAAGTACCATATTAAAAGTGATAGCTTGATGAAGTGTTACAAATTTAATTAACTAACTAAGGCTACAAGGATTTCTTAAAACATAATAATTATACAATAAACCCCTTTCTGGCATCGTTTCAAACAGGAAAGTACTGTACATTTCTGAAACTTATCACTAGCTAAGCACGTACAGTCGTAGCCTGAACTTTTGTAGCCACTCTGAAATTATGGTGAACTTTGAGAATGTTGTCGTTAATAAGACGTGGTAGTTTTTTTCCAATCGTTATTATCATGGTTTACAATCAAATACAAGGAACAATCGCGTCTCAATAACGACAACATTATTTACAAAGTTCATCATCATTACAGAGTGAACAGAACTAGCCAGGGAATGTAGGCTACTGTACTGTACCTGTACCCTACGACACGTAAGCAAAGTTATTTTTCTTCACCCAGCAACTAGCCTACTCATAGCCTAATCCTGTAAGTTCCTGTAAATCTAGCTGTTTTTGAGACTGCATTTAAGGAAGGTTTAACTCCTGGCTATAAGCTTACGTTACTTTTCTTCGTAATGAAAATGCAAGTGGAGGACAAAGGGCTACTAAAAAAACCGCTAAATGTCCTCACATGAAAAATGAAAAAGATATACGGTATATGAGTGGTTCAATAATACAGTATGTCCAATTTTGTTCGAGATGAATAAACACATTGCGCTTGAAGGAGCATTAGATGTAGTGATTGAAAGTACTGGTTCAACCCTCTACTCTTATCTGGCAACACCTGGCAACTATAGCAGCCAGTATTTTTAATTCGGCAAAGTGGAGTAGTTGTTGCCATGGTGTGTGTGACTGTGTGTGTGTGTGTACTTTTGCATGTTGTATGTGCGTCGTAGAGCACAAATATTTTAACATGTTAGGCTATGGTATGTAGATGTGTGTATGCGTGTGAGTCTGTTTGATAGTTCTGTACATGATCTGTATTTTTGTATAAATACAGTAGACATATTGTTTAGGATATGTGCCTTCTGTTTTATAATATTATCAGCAAAGATAATGTAGTAGAGATAGTTTTGCGTAATATGTGTGTGTGTGTGTGTGTGGTGTGTGTGTTTAGTTATGTTGGAATGTGACAGTGTATTGATTTGTTTGTGATGCTGTCGGATGATTGGTCGTGTCGTGTGGCGTGTGTGTGTGTCCAGCCTGGTGATGTTTTTATGTTGTTTACACCGGGAGCATCCGCCTCTTTCGTTCACGTGTGAGTCTGTGTGTAGGGGGGGGGAGGGTGTGAGCTGCTCGTGTGTGTGAGTGTGTGTGTGTTAGTAGGGTGGGTAAGCTGTTGTAGTATTTGTGTGTGTGTGTGTGTGTGATCTAGTATTTTGTTTATGTGCGCAGATGTTTTATGCATTTATTTTTTCTATACACTCCAATAGTAAACTCGTTAAAATTCGTGTTCTGCTGCTTTGATATTATTCTCTCTTACTTTGTTTATATCCGTCAGTTATTCATCCCACATTCTCACTCTTTCCTCCCTTCCCTTCCCTATTCCTTCCTTAATCATCTCGTCTGCCAACCCCTATCTTCCCTGCCCCATACCCTCCCTCCCATCGTCCACCTATCCCGCATAACTTCGCTTCATCACTTAACCTACTACTACTACTGCTGCTGCTACTGCTAACTTCCTTTCCCATTCTTTTACTCCATCCTCTCGGCTTCTCTCTAGTATTTTCTCCCTTCCTTCCACCGTCACCTTCAAGATTCGATTCTCTCTTGCCCTTCCTTCTCCCACGATGCAATTCATTTTTCCTACCGTCTCTTTCATCTTCACTTTCCTGTTCCCTCACTCCACTGCCCTAGTCATCCGGAATCTCCCTCTCCCTCCTACTCCTATCCATCCTCTCTGCCGCCACCTCACCACTTGAATGAAAGGCAGTGAAAAGTCCTGCGGGGAAGTTTGAGGAGCGGCGATAGAGTTCCGTAATTACCGCCTTTTAGAAGAAGTCGAAGGAGTGTTGCCTTTTAGAGCAAGTCGAAGGAGTGGTGAGCCCAGATTAACCGGTGGGAACCGGACGGGAAAACTGGATCCACAGAGTGTAAACTTGAACTGGGATTAAGTCGTGGTCGTGAGTTTGAGGCTGGTTGGCGGAAAAAGTAATAGTTTGAAGGATGATTATCCCTAACTTAATAACAAGGTCGGGGATCCGTGGTTCGACTGGCCCCAAGGAATGCTTCCCTACGATATTGCTCGTCTCAGCGAGTCTAGTCTAGCCAATACAGAAATAATATCGGTGAGGTTTTCGAAACTTTAACTCTCATCTTCTGTGACAAAGAAATCACAGAATGAATAATTTCAATAAAAAATACAAACAAAATGTGTCTTCAAAATTCTCTCATGTTTCCTGGGTTGTGTGGGCCATCTCAAATGAGGGAATAATTTACTGTATCATGCTAATATAATGAATAACACACAACTATACTAATTAACCAACCATTGGTATAGTACAGTAAACTCAAATGTAGTTCTAGAACTAAAACCAATGCTTTGATCTGTTTGGTATAACTTTCCTCTAATCTAGGAAGTACGTTCATGTACAGAATAGGAAGCTTCTGGGAGAATGTGCTCCATTGTTGCAAGAAAACATTTAATAATGTGAAAGACGTCAAAAGTTTCGGGAATGACACACTCAAGGGCTGGTGTTCCAGGGTTAGGGAAGGGAAAACAGAGTCCAAAAAATGGGTCTGTAAAAATACAGAAGTATTTTTAACAATACGGTTATCAAGTTTACTTATCATATATAAGGCAAATATACACACCAGTATACCATAAATTTAACTTTACCTCACAACGTAATGGAAACACAGCTAAGCTTTCGACTGCATTACAAATACTGTGAAAAGGTGGGGAGAACTGCATGTGAGCTCTGTGTTTCCCTTTCCTGCGGACGGACTATCGACTTACCGCACCAAGAAACCTTCAAAAACACGACAAGAGGATAAGCCTGAGCCAAGATATACATTACAACAACGGTTTAACATGAGCTACCGAGTTTGAGCCAAAGGTTAACTAACACGAACTCGCCCAAGATTAAACCAAAACACAATTCGAATTTGAACAAAGGTTGGGACCATTGAGGAGAATGAAACTGGTGGTGTTCCTCCCCCCAACCCCAAGGACTCCCCTCCTGGTTAAGGGGGGGGGGAGGAGCGGGGGAAGGGGGGAGGAGAGGGAGTCGGTGGGATGGTTGGGGGACTCACCACCTGGCTGGCTCCCTTCCCCTTCCCCCTTCCTCCCTCCACACACACACACACACTTTGCTGGCGGGCTGAGGAGTGTTTATGAAAGGGATCCGCTGCTTTGTGTCTGGACGCTGGGCCTTGAAAATAATGTTAGTGGATCGTTTTCCTCCTCCTCCTCCTCTTTTGAGTTTATTTTTTGTTTTCTCTTTCTCTCGCACATTCTATCTTACTGTTCTGCATTTGTTTCCATTCCTTGCTATTCATGTGGTCTTTTTCTCTAATTTATTCGTTTTCCTCATAATCCCTAGCTCGCACATTCTATATCACTGTCCCGCATTTATATTTCAATCCTTAACTTTACACGTTGATTTTATTCTCTCATTTATCAGTTCTCCTCCTCTTCCCTTTCCATTTCGACGACGAATTTCGTTTATATATATTTTTTTCATCTTAGCCTTCGTTCAATCTTTTCATCCCTCGTACCCTCCTTCCATTTTCCTTTTTACATTTAGTTATCCTATTTTATTTCGCATTTCTTTCATTTCCACTTTATTCCTGAGCTTGAAAGCTTTATTTTTTTTTCCTTTTCCGAGTTGTGCAGTGTATGTATGTATGTATGTGTGAGCATTTATTCGTCCGTGCAGTGTGCTAGTGAACGGCATGTGTGTGTGACAGGAGAGAGAGAGAGAGAGAGAGAGAGAGAGAGAGAGAGAGAGAGAGAGATGGAAGGATAGGTAGGTAGGCTATCGAGGGTGAGCGTGGGAGAGAAGTGGGGGCCAGAACTCCGGCTAATGTAGTTCTTTATAGGCCAATCAGACCTCGTGAGCTGGTTTGGGCCGAGAAGCTGATGGGTCCAAGAGGGGATGATGAGGGGGGGCTGGAGAAATGAGAGAGGGGGCTGAAGGGAATTGGGGGACGGGATCGTGGAAGGGGAGACGAGGGAATGAGGGAGAAAACAAAACAAAAACAACACTGGGATGAATGAGAGGAAAGGATAGAAAGAAGCACTGGAATGAAAGGGAAAAGGGAAATGCAGTGGAGTGAGGAAACTGGAGAGAAACCGAAGTGAAGTGAAGGGAGATGGGGAGAAACTAGGAGGGGGATGGAGCTACATATTCTGAGGTGATGGGAGATGGGGAGAGAGACAAAGACAAGGGGAGAGAGAGACAAAGACAAGGGGAGAAAGAGGCACAGACACAGGAAGAAGAACGGGATAAACGGAGATATGGAGAAGGGATATAGAAAGACAGACACTTGAGAGAAAACAGACAGGAAAAGAAATGTTGTGGTGAAGAGGAAGATGGACAAACTAAGAGAAGGGATCTAGAGAGGCAGAGTGAAGGGAGATGGATGGGGTAGCCTAGGTGACACTAAAGAAGGCGTCTAGACTCTTTTGTTGATGAATTAGAGGGTTAGGCTAGGTTAGGCTACCGGTACTACTATTTCCATCATGTTATGCCACGAAACAGATCCCCTATTAGTCACATCAAGGTGGTCTGTTTCCTGTAATGGCATGGATAAATTAGTAGGCCCCCTCCCACTTAACCAGCAAGACACTCACCCCTTGGCCTAATCTGCCCCATGCATGTCCCGAGATGAGACCCACGGCAGATGAACAATGCATAGGCTATGAACCACATGTGACGCAAGGTGAAGGAGGAGGAGGAGGAAAGGGGGGAGAGGGGGCAAGGCAAACTTCATTAAGGGACTTGTGGTGGTGATGTCGGTGAATTGGGGACTGGTAAATTCTCCAGGGCAGGGTATGGCCGGAAGCCGACTCCCTCAGTAGTACCAGTATGAGCTATTTGTTGTGAGGCACACTGGAGTGATTAGCCTGGTTGCCAGCCTTCAATTTCCTCAGGTTACTGGTGTCCCTCCATTTCACTTCTGAATGACTGACTAGCTCATATTTACAAACTTTAGGTTACGGTACATACTCAAAACAATGTTTTGTTTATTTTACTGTACATTATAAATCATATATTTTTTGTACTATACATTATTAATCATATATCGTATACAACATCAATTTTAGGGAGATGACAGCTAGGCTACTTGAACACTAGGGTACTATTCTACTCTTTTCGCAAAGGCAAGTGAGCTTATGGAACGTCGGTGTCTTCTTTCGTGTTATCAAAGGAAACAATAAAGTTTGGTGGTGGGGCCGAGACAGGGAGTTTTGTAAAGGTACCGTATGAGCATCAGCAGACACTTTATGGTTCATTATTCTGAGGCAGCAAATTAAAGTACCGTACATGACAGTAAATCTAGTAACCTACATCCTGCTAGAAAACGAAAGGGAGAATAGGAGGAACGGCGAGGGAATGTCAAGAGATGGGAAAAGTGCAAGAGTATGTGAAAGGGAAACGAATGGGGGAGATGAAGATAAAAAAAACTGAGATAATATAAAAAGAAAGGTAAGAGTAAGGGAGAGGGAGATATGGGGATTGATTAACTGATTGAGTGGAAGGCCGGCAGTGCCACAACTACGGTCATATCATTAGACTTGGCTTTGCAGAGAAGAGTTGGAGAGAGAGAAGCATGGGAACACGAGGAATAAGGAGAGAGGAAAGTGGAGGAGGACATGAGAGGTGGAGAGGAAAGTGGAGGAGGACATGAGAGGTGGAGAGGAACGTGGAGGAGGACATGAGAGGGGGAGAGGAACGTGGAGGACATGAGGGGAGAGGAAAGTGGAGGAGGACATGAGAGGTGGAAAGGAAAGTGGAGGAGGACATGAGAGGGGGAGAGGAAAGTGGAGGAGGACATGAGAGGGGGAGAGGAAAGTGGAGGAGGACATGAAGGGGGAGAAGTAAGTATAGGACATGAGAGGAGGAAAGGATGTCGAGTGAAAGAACGAAAATGGGAAGTGGAGAAGAAATGATGATGAGAGGAATGGGTGAGGAGTGAGAGAGAATAAGAAGGCTAATGGAGAGAAAAGATGATGATGAGAGGAACTGAAGTTTAGTGAAAGAGAGAAAACGAAGTGGAGAAGTGATGAAAGATAATGATGATGATATGAACTGGGTGAAGAGTGAAAGTCGAGAGAAGAGAACAATGAGCTACGTAAAAAAAGCTCAGTTATCCTAGAGATGTAGAAGCGATGAAGACAAGTAGTGCCATATAAGAAGAGATAGCCTAGGCTTATTTGAGTAATTTTTTTTTTTTAAACGAATGAACACAATCAAATTAAATTAGAATAGGTTTGTATAAAATAAAGGGGTAGAACAATATGGTGACCTCAGTCAACAAACAGTATTAACAAAAATAATAAACACTAGCCTAACTTAGGCCTACCGGTACCTATAGTATCGTATTGTTTTATATGTCAAGGGACACCAGTCAAGAATAAGTACCGTAAGGCCAGAAGTAAAAAGAGAACATTACATTAAATACAATAATAAACCAAGGGAAGGAGAATGAGACATAAATGATGGGGAGAGAGAGAGAGAGAGAGAGAGAGAGAGAGAGAGAGAGAGAATGCCAAAGGCCAGCGTGAAGGACACCTTAAAAAGTGGTAACAAATGAAGTGAGGGAATGGGAAAAAATGAAACAAGAGAAAAATTTAATGAGGGCCACACCGACCATGAGAGAGAGAGAGAGAGAGAGAGAGAGAGAGAGAGAGAGAGAGAGAGAGAGAGAGAGAGAGAGAGAGAGATACTGGGAACCGACCAGTCTTATGCTCCCTTCTAGCCTAACCTTATGAGGGTGTTTGTCACGCTGGGATGACTTGTAAACCCAGTTGTAGTGGAGGAATAGGCCTAGGCTTACACACTATACGCAGCAAGTTACATGGGGAGACATTAAGGGGATGATAGCCTAGCCTAGTGCATTGTTGGTAGATCTGGAGCAACTGATTCCACCAAATTATTCCAGGCAAAAGAACATCATTATTTCTGTTCATCTGGTCCTGTTTCCTGGTATCCTATAGCCTAGGTTACTTCGGAGGATTGTAGGACTGATTAATAATTATAGGCGCCACAACAGCGAGGTCAAATAGCGTCAGAAGTAGGCGATAGAAAGTTGAGACAGCAAGCAGGAAGGAAATAGAAAGAACATAGGGTCAGTTGAAAAACTTAAATGGAATGGCTGGGGCCGAAGGGGCGCCAAAACCCTTAAAGTATTGCCCATATCACTAGGCTAGCCTACAGGTAATAGGCTAGCCTACCCTACTACGAGGCTACTTTGGAAGAACGAAAGCGTTCAAATGTACCGAAAGTATACTAACCCCTTCATATTTAATTAATGAACTGGTAGGCCTAATTGTGTACCATGTAGACTAAACTTTAATAACAAATTCACCAGAACTGCAACATATAATACCGGGACTCATTGGCAGAGTTCCGTTTGTGGTTGCAGATATCAATAGTAATAATGGCGATATATCTCACTGTGCATTTGAATTATTAATCTGTCGAGTATATCTCTAGACAATTATATACTGCCGGGGACTGACTGGTATGTTTATCCTGTTATATGAGCCTTGCAATTAGTCCCAGGGCTTTGCAATTAGAGGCAAATGACCTACTCGGGAATAATCAGCCATTTGGGAGAATAAGAAAAGGTGATGTGTGCACGCCACCATAAAATTACATTATTACAGGACAGTACAGTCGTCTACAATAAACAGATCTTTTCCGTAAACTCGAAGGAAGAAAAAAATGACTGCAAAATTAATGTACCTAGCATTAGCCTAGCCTATCTATCATCACTAGGCTAGTATATTATTAATCATATTGTATTTATAAATCCTTATATTTTGTTAATATATAGGAACATCATTACTTGGAGCACTTGGTCGAGATATGGACTTATATGTTGTGTGGGTGGAAGGTAAACACAGGATAGAGCTTCGAGTCCATCTTCAGAGAGAAATGACATTAAATAACTCGAAGCTCTATCCTGTGTTTACCTTCCACCCACACAACATACTTGTCAATATGAAACATTCACATGGACTTATATGTATTTTGACCCACATTGTTATGGCATTTAATTAAAGAGTATAAGTGTGGCCCAGTATAACGAGCACAACAAACAGCCTCGTGATGCCACTTTAATACCAAAAGATCATCACCAATTATAAACAGCGTTGCAAATAATGTATACAGCCTAAAATATCCAGCACGTGCAGCCTTTTCCGGGAACATCGCCTTTAAACTCTAAAAATAAGTCCCCCCCTCCTATAGGGTTTTAATGTGGCTGTAGATATATAGTTCAGACTTAATATAAATAGCAATCCCAATACCTATAGACTACACTACAATTATTACACACTGGTATAGCCTCCACAACCATGAATGAAATATCACCTTTATGTTCAGGTTTGGTCATAACGGTATATAATTACAGAACAATATAATATAGCCTAGGTCGAGCTAATCAGAACATGACAAAGAAGTTAAATTTCACGTCCTGCGTTTATTTTCATTTACTGTTCTGTAGTTACGGCACCTCTGTTTTACGAACCCGATAAAGTATTTTCAATTTAACAAAGAGATGTCTAAGTGCCGATTCCACAGTGGATTATTTTGGTTTACAAGCAACATAACGAACGAAATTGAATGTGTAACTTACTTATGAGTAATTAGTTGATGAATTTCATGACTCCTATAAAACTATAGTACCGTAGGCCTAATAATGGAAGTACCAGACAGATTTTGTGGATATGGATACCGAGTTTGTTAGATATTGCCTAATTAAGATTGACAAGTGTGGTTGGGTAGGATCATAACAAACCAAAGCCACTGTGGAATCGGCCCTAAGTCTACTAGGCTATATAAACTAACCCAGTGTCAAACAAAAAGGAAATAATAAAGATGCTTATTCACCACAACTTGGAGCGATATCTGTGAAAAGGATAAAAACATACTACATAAGCTTAATTAGCCTAAACAACAGAATCTAGTTAACGATATGATGAAAAAAAAACTAGAAATGTTGGGAAATAAGATTAGCCTATAGAGAAGGTAAGGAGGGAAAGATAGAGAATGTGAGCTGGAAATGTAGTTCGACTGGAAGAAACACAGTGAGAGAAAGAAGAGAGAAGGAGGTAGATGTATAAAGCCCAGTAACCCGAGTCGACCCCTTTTGTTGCCAGATGTCCGGTCAATGGTAGCGACCCCTCCCCCCGTCCTCATCCCCACCCTAATCTTTCTAGCTACCCCCCCCCCCACACACACATACAACATGGGCCCCTGTCTCTCTATTTTCTGTGTACTTCTATAATTCATTAGGCTATACTTGTAGGCTATTTTCCTACCTCAATCCGATAAATAAATATCTTTGCATACCGTATCCCTTCCTTGCTCATTTCCTGTGTTCTCTCGTGTTCTTCTACCTTGCCTTGTCTATCTTATCTTATCTCCTTTCTTCCCTCTCTCTCGCTGTTCTTCCATCTCTTAACTCTAGCGTTTCTCCACTTCTACAATTTTTTTTTACATTATTGAGTTTAGCTAATCCTTTCCCTTTCCTCCTCTTTCCGATCTCAGTTTTCTCCCTCCCCTCATAGTTAGCCTAGCTGCCTCCTGTCCTCCACTGTGCTCTTGCGACGCTACAGATTTTCTAGTTAATCAATTCTCTTTACTGTCAATCCCACATCCTCTTCACCAATCTCTCAACCCCTCCTGTCTATCCTCCTCTTCTAACTCTATCGTACTTATTCTCTAATATACATCCACTTTCTTACCTCAACTCCTTGTATGTATCTCGATCTCCTGTCATCCCTCTCCCCCCACAGAGCTCTAATGTTAAACTTGTATGCCTATTGCATCCCCCCCCCTTCTCTCTCTCTCTGGTTTGTTTTTTCTCTTTCTTCCACTTTCAAGGTAATCATTACGCTTTGCCCCTTCTACTCGTTTAGTCTTGGTTAGCTCTAATAACTTAGCCCACTTTTCTAGTTACAGTCCGCTAACTTGTCGCGAACTGGATCGATATAGGCCTAATTAAATTTATATAAAATGCTGTCAGTCAGCAGCATAATTTTCCTCTACAAATATATACTGTTTTTATATGAAACAACATTATTTAAGCTACCGGCAGCTCAAACCCACCAAATACCTGTCTAAGCTGCACAATAAAGGGTTACGAGTATATCCTATCACAATGGATATTGTTGCCAAACTCACCCTGGTACTCTGATCAAATATACTGTATAATATAATATACGAGTGCCTAGGCTAATTCATATAGCCTAGCAGTCTAGTATCCTGGCTGTGAATGAACTTCCACTAACGTAATAAGCTATAAAGAGTGTGTTTTTGTACGGTACCAAGCCTAACCATGATAATTTGCACTCCTGTCCTGTCATTTGGTAAAAGTGTATAGGCCTATTTGGAGTCTTGTGGTTGACGTCCAATGATATTGCTCGTCACTTGAAAAACACTCACCACTTTAGGGATTAAACTGATTAACTTTATTAACCACTCAAGTTTTATGATTGGAGCTAGCCTATTCCTAAGGTCAACTGGCTTCTCCAGAATTTTAATCTACGTAAGGTCAGAAGAATTTCTCTCCTATAGTACCCAGGTGGCTATAGTGGACCAACAAGCATGAGAAAGATTGGACACGCCTTCTCTAAAACAATAACGGAAGGCAATAGAATGCAGGCAAGCAGCTGTGGAATGCCACCAAACTGCTGCATGTGTGTGAAATGGGTTTAACTGCCTACTCGGTATTCTTCACTAATCTCCGGGTACTTGGCAAGGTTACCACAGGGGTTACCGTGTGTCGCTCTAGTTGGAGACAGTGTTGGTTGCTACTTCTTTGTCCCACAAAACGACACCTCATTTTCACGCGTCAAAATTTTAGATATACCTTCACTCACATTTTAGTATACAGGCATTTGTGTGCAGGCCTAGATAAATAGATATATACGGTACCATACTACTTACTGGTCCACAGCCACACACCTTTACCAATCAGTTTAATGTTATTCATAGTGACAAAAAAAATCCTAGTACAATCGAACCAGATAGCCTACAGTTTATCCTTATAATTCAAGCGTTCCAACAATGCCAATAGTTCCCTCCCTCCCTAACGTACACACGTATTCCCAATCATCCAATAAACCAAACTAATCTAACCTGACGTTGATTGCACCTTAAATTTCTCCGACCAACGCACCTCCCCGTTTCCCCTCAGTTTAACCTCAACTAACACATGCTCCCCATTTTTTCCCTCCCTCCCTTCAACCATGATCGCACACTGTCCAGCCAACCCCATGCCTATCCCCTCCTCCCTACCATAGCCAACCCGTAAGTACTCCATCTATCCACCCGCCCTTCCCAGAACTGATGAACATTATTGGCTATACCGGTGCCTAATCTTACACTTCATTATGCCATACATCTAACAAACACAAAGTCATTGACACGAACACATTTATTTTACTGCCTCGTGCTATAAAAAAGAGTTGGGATAGTACGAAACAAACGCTTTCACTCCACTGTAACGACCTGGTGGAATTACTCACTGTATGGGATGTATTGGTACAGGAGGTTGGTTCATAGCCTTTCACACAGTAATAAAAATACCAGATTACAACAGGCATGGCTATGGGTACACTTATATACATACCCTGTTAAGAGTGTCATCGTTCATGCAAAAGCATTTTCCGGTGTTGTGCAAATTTAAAAACAAATCTGCAAAACAAGGTTTTCAATTTATGTGATATGTTCGTAAAACAACTAAAGCCGCCATCGGATACATGTCTCATAAAAATAAGAACCAAATTTTGAAAACAACGAACGATCATAAAAAAATATACCCCACAACCATTAAATGTTCCAAACTCTGTTTCCCCCCTTTTTAATTAGAGGGACCGATGCTAATGACATGCTTCACACACCGCAAAAAGGAAAACTAAAGTTTCTACTTGAATTTGCAACTTCATGCCCTGACAATTATTAAATAATGGCAACAAAACTCCTTAAAAACATTAGCAAAAATACATGAAATGTAGGCCACTGTCGTAATCTTAGCTAACCTACTATGTAAAGGTCGAATTAGGCTACCATGCCCTTCAAATTTCTGTATCATATCGGCCTAATGCATAGCCATTTCTTCGTAAATTATACATAATCCAATAGGAATTATTCTATGGAAGAGAATACATAAGAAAATAAACTCTGTGTTACATCAGTAGACTATTATGTACGGTATTCTGAATACCGTAGCCTAATCTCTTACGTGTCCTCTCTACTCCTGGTTACACCTGTAGCCTACGCACCTTGTAAGCAATGTGGTCCCGATGACTGTACCTCCTTATTACCTGCTCAAATCCCATTATCAGAGCTTGGGTTCCATATAGGATAAACTTACAGTGGTTGATGTCCTGCACTTATAATGGCGCGAGTGATCTTAATGTACAGGGTGGTACGAAAGTCTTGTCACTCCTACTATACTGTATATTGTTTTAACTTTCATTATTTTTTGTTTTAATAATATAATATATATCATTAATTATAATATATAATAGAATAATAATATAATTTTCAATTTCAGATGGCCGACACGAGCTCCTACAGTAGGCTACGGAAGAGAGGCTGCTTGCAAGTGTATGGACACATTTGTGTGCGTAGCCTACTGGCAAGAGCATGGAGGATGTGCGACATGACTTCACTGTAATAAGATTCGGCAAACCAGCTCCTCCGAAGAGGACGATACTGCGATAGGAACATAAACTGTTTCTTACAAGATCAATTAAGGACAAACCAAGGACAGGACGGTAGGGGGTAACAAGACTGAGACCACCCTGTATAATCTGCACGGGAACATTTGATAACCAATAAAGCAAAAAATATAATTATCACCTAATTTTCTAAAGGTTCATCTGCAGTTTAACTTAGCACAGAAGATAATGTATTTCCATACCGTCTAAATATGTATCCTATGTACAGTCACTAGCACAAATAAGTATACAACATTGGTTGAAGTTTTGAACAGTCCAATTCGCCAAAGAACTAATTCCAATGGAGACATTATTGTGCATTTATTTACTCTCTCTAGGTATGCAAAACACACCTGGATACTTATTAGTGCTCGTGACCATACATTACCGAATGAACAACGTAGTGGTACCGCAAGAGTAAGATATTGAAGCATGACATAATAAGCAAGCATACCGTATGTACTAATGAATACCAAAAGTGCACGAGAATCAACACCGTACACTAATTTATCAATGATCCTGGCAATAATCTATCATTGTGCACTTCCGGTTATATTAGCATTTACGAATGGATTAACTGGCACCGATATATAATATAATTAACGAGTCAACAAATCTGTGGAGTACGGAATAAATAACGTCGCTTATAATTAGCGAGCCATCAGCCATGCAGGGACGGGCGCTGTTAATTACGGCAGACGCTCACTCCCTTGGCTTTAATCTGGGACGTAAACAACCCCCTTGATCAACTGCAGCCTGGATTACTTTAAAAATGGCGTCGCTGGTTGTTGACACCTGGGCTATGTCGTTTGATGGATATTCCAGAATTACTAATATCTTCTGCGCCAATAATACGAATATTGTATTTTACCCTTTCTTTCGCTTATTAAATTCTATAACAAATATTCTTTCTTTCACGCACAAGCAAATGATTGAAAGTCCAAACCTTTAAATTGTATGTTTGTCTGTACAGGAAAAATTAACAAACCTGTGCATCTTGATCTTCCCTCGCGTGTTGGTTCACTTACTGGTATGGCCACGCCCGCCTGGTAGCACTAGGACATGTCAGGATGGGAACAAGTGGCTCAGTAAGCTTATCTGATACTCTAGTCGGATTATCCGAGTAGGCTATATACCATCAAGTCTTTGTCTTGCAAATACTGTATGAACCATCAAAATTAACATGCAAATACCGTCTAATCTTTCATGCCAACAAGTCTGTATCATCGAACTATCCAATGCAAGGCTTAAAGTAAAGTTCGTTTTACATATGTGTATGTGTGTGTTCCTTGCTTAAGCACCGACTACCTTGCAAAATCCTAAATACAAGTCTATCCTCCTTGCTCGGCTAAGAACTATTCCCTTGCTTGCTTCTGCCAATGCTGTATCAGGCCCAAGATGAAGCAATTTGGAGTGTGGTTGCAATCAAAATAATGAGCGTGAGCTTCTGAGTTGGCCATAACCCTGTAACCCGAGAAAGTACCTCATTTCTCTAAATTAATTGTAGTCTTCATGTGCAGCTCGACTTGATAAGAATGTGTACAAACACCCCATACGTTGTCAAGGGTAATGTAGCCTAATTTTATCATTATTGCCAGTATTGATTCTGTAATTAGTTATGATGCTCCTAAAACTTAAATTCAACTGTGACACATTAGACTTACGTAATACATACTCTGTCACACACTACTAAATGGACGAGAAAATGTCAATATTCATTAACAATCGATCTGTCTAGTTCCACATCAATAAAAAAATTAAAACTTAAAATCGAAAAGTTACTTACCGGTGTGGTTATGATAATCCAAGAAACGGGATGTATATAAAAATGTTATATATATCCTGAGCAGAACACAGTAAGCACTCGCGAACTATCTCTATACAGATTGGAAACACTGAACAAATATTAGGATGAACACTCGAGGTTAACTTGCCAACAACATACTGTATCACTGGGAGCGAGTAGCAGCACAACCCTCCCGTTCCACTACCGCAGCAATACTGACTCTTCTGACTGGCTTCAGAGTCACCAGAGTGGCTGGAGGCTGGGCGTTCTTCGGATTCGCTTGCCTTTGTCGGTGCCCGGATTGTTATAGTGACCAACAGCTGCGTATATTTACCATCATTTTTTCTCCATTATAGCGTTACAGTATTCAATCTCCATTTCGTTGTTTTGATGGGTGTGAGAATATTGGATAACTCTTGCTAATCTATACACACTGTCGTTTGCAGGTAATTGCAAAAAGTAATAATATATTCTATTGGCAACACTTTTTTTTCACGCTAGTTTGCCTGTTTCACACATACACTAAATCGTTTCCAGATTGCTACAGTAATAAAAATAAGCCTAACTGAATAACCTGCGAGTAAAATTAATGCATCAACCAACAAAAGCACAAACCGTACTTGGTGTAAAGGATCCTGTAAACAAGCCCGTGTTTGTGCTTGAGTACCTTATTTAATTCAGGAGAGGAATGTGATTTCTGTGAATCATATTGGATGTGCAAGGCAATCAAAAGAATAATAAAAAAAACTTAATAGTTATAATGGTTTGCTTATCTTAAGTTTTTCTGTACCTACAAATAGGTCCCAGGCATCCTCTTTTGGTACAGCCATGGCTGATAGTGCCATGGCTGTACATACCTGAACACTCAGATGAAGGCAGGGATCGACCCCTTCCAGTATGCCTAATGCCAGGTATATCACGGTACAATATCAAAAGTATTCAAGAACAGTTCTTATTCGCAGACTACTGGGCCCCGGTGGTCAAGTTCCCTTCCCCCACCCCCCACCCCATGCTTGAGCCCTGTGGCTACAAAGACAGATATGGCAATGAAAACAAATATAACGGATAACTCAAAGAAAAAAAATGCTTACTTTTTCTGTTTAAAAAAAGATAAGGGCATAAGGTTGAGAGTCCGTTTATATTGTCCTCACTTACAAAACACAACAAGCAATAGAAGTCCAAAATAATTTCCCATTTCGATCGAGATGCACTGACATATGCTGAGCATATGGAGCATAAGTTGTAATAAAGGAAAAAGAAATATGGAGGTAGAGTGTTCCAGAGTTGACCAACTCTTGCATTAGGGAACTGGACAGAAAATGGGTGAGATCGAGTAGCTTGGCAAGTGTTGCATGCTCTCCAAACGGGAGGAAGGTAAGAAGAATACATTGAGAGAATTCAGAAGAGCAAAGGCGATAGAAGAGAGTGTTGTAACTTTGTGGCGGAGAGAGTTTGTAGTGAATCAGTAAGAGAGGGAGGGTTGAAGAGAAGAAAGGCTTTTGATCCCACCCTGTTCAGGAGTGTTGTGAAGGTTGAACCACCTCACATATTGAAACCATACTCCATACAGGTGTTACATATCAAACCTTGTTTTGGCACTTCAGACTGTCTTAGCCATTAATGGGATTATGGTTAAAGTTTAAAGTTCTAAAAGTTACTATTAGGGCCTAACCAACCTTTAAATACATAAACAAATTCCAAAGTCAATAGGACTTTGGAGTGGGAAACGCATGTCAGTGTGACCAGCCTGGTATTAGGAGTTTAAGAAAATGTTTAGAAGACAGTCTTAAAGTTTAATAATTATTATCCCCACTTAACCTAACATTCACACAAATATATATACACAAAATATAATGGTAAGTTGGGTGACACAAAATAAGATAAGATAGTTCACCAAAGTACACACACATATAAATATAACGTGTAATAAAGAAAATAGCCTAAGCTGGACGTTAGGGAGAATAAAGCTAATGAAGCACCTATCAAGACTCAAAAAACACTTAGCTGTAGGCTTGCAGGCACTTAGGTCTCCAGAGGTGAAGAAATGAGGCACCGAGAATAATATATAAGCTATCACCAATAGTCAAACGTCACCCAGTCGAGTACCGGTATAAGGTTCCTTGTGTAAGTAAAGAGGGTGTGTAGAAAAGAGCTCGTACACATCAATAATGAGGGATAAATGAAGGAACTGAAATGACTTATACCACCACCGGTACTTGACTGGGCGAGGTCCAGAACAGAACTGCCTTCCACACTCACACTCTCCTCTGTCATCACCTCGGATGATATATTATGAATCATCCCCAACAATCTCGAACTGAGGAAATCAGTTTCATACAGTTTCCCGAATACACATAACTTTATGAACATAGCTTCATGGATTCATCGAATCATATAAACAAAACTAAATATCCAACCCCTAATAATACAACAATTACATGCATACGTTACACAGGGGCGGATGAGACTCCTGTACAGAGACAATAACTGTGTGGGGGTGAGAAAAGTATTCACGGAATCTGCGCAGCACACCTAACTTCTCGGAGACATGCGTCTTAGCAAGAAGGGCAATATGACCTCTCCAAGCGTTGACTTAAATGAGAAATTTTTTGATGAAATTGGACAAGTTAGAGAAGATGATGACAGCTGTAAAGGAACAAATTAAAGAAGTTCTGAGAGAAATAAAGGAAGAATACTAGTTACTGCAAAGAAAAAGAAAGAAGTAAATGCAATCTAGTGGTTTATGATTTAACTGAATCTAATATTGGATATAAGGAAGAAAAGGTGATGAATATGAGGAGACTCAGAAACCTTCGAGAAGAGGATAAGCCCAGCAGGCCACCTATGGTAAAAACTTTCAGATGAAAACATAAGATGGAGCATCTTGGAAAATGGCAAAAACATGAAGGCTGAAGCACACAAAAATAAACAAAGTTTAAGTAAATATCAGGTCCTCCAGAGAGAGAGAGAGAGAGAATCTGGGAAGAGAGGCAATATAAGAGGCAAGGTAAAGATGTTGCATTTCGGAGGAGGTCAACAGACGGAAACATAATATTTTCAGTCAGAAATAACAGAAACTGGCAGTCATATTCTGTTATTTCATACAAATGAAAAAAAATTAGCTAATTATCAGATAACACTTTAATTAGTTTAACTTATAGAATGGAATCCAATGGTATAGTTTTGCAAAAAAAAATCCTGTACATGAAATAATGTATTCTGAATTAAATGGAGCCAATACAAAATTACATAACAAAAAAGTGGAAGTCACTAGAGCTTTATTGAGATGGAGGGGCTAACTGTATGCCTATAAGATGACAATTTCAAGACTGGTTGATAATTTTCGTGAGACTGGAGGTGTGCACGACAGGAAACGAAGTGGATGACCATCTGTGTTGACTGATGAAAGGATTGAAGATAAAGGAGTGGTTACACAGATCTCCGTGACAAAAAAAGTCTCAGAAAGCTTGCATCACAGGTACAAATGTCTTACTCTAGTGCAGAGAGAGCTGCAAAGAAATTACACCTGGGGCCATATCACAAAAATATCGCAAAAATAACCAAATGAAGCGGGAAGGACAAGTAAGAAAATCATATACCGTCGGAGAGAGAAGCCACGATGAAACTCAATTAATTATTACAATAAAAAATAATAATAATTATAAAAAAAAAAAATATATATATATATAGCGGCGGTGGTGGGGCGTCGGCGTCGGCGGGGCGTCGGCGGCGGTGGGATGGCCACGGCTGCGGTACGGCGGCGGGGCGGCGGCGGCGGTGGTGACGACGACGACGACGACGACGAAAAAAAAAAAATATAACAAAAAATAATAATAATAAAAAAGAGAGTTAATTATTACAAAAAAAAAATAATCAAAAAGTATTTATATATAAAAAATATATATATATTATTTAAAAAAAATAATAATAAAAAAAAACTAATTATTAAAAAACGACGATGGCGGCGGCGGTGCGGCGGCGGCGGTGCGGCGGCAGCGGCGGCGGGGCGGCGGTGGAGGCGGTGGCGCCGACGACGACGACGAAAAAAAATTAATTACCACATCCGGCTAGATCCCAGAAATTTGCGCCAGTCACTTTATGATAGTTTACACCAGTTATATCCCGTTAGTTTACCAAGGTTAGGTCCCGGTATTCTGCTGTGGTCTAGGTTAGGTCAGGTCAGACTAATTTCCAAATTATAATAAGTTTGTAAAAAGTTCTATCTCCGATAGAAACACCATATATGAATTGAAAAGTGTGTTGAAATAGTCCAAAATAGTGAGTAATGATACTAAAAAATATACACTATAGTGTACCCAGTTCTTCTGTAAATTTACCCCAAAGTTATAGCCGACTACTCAGGCCTAACCTGGGCGTTATACCTGGACTTTGGGCTTTGGAAAGCTGCAATATTGTTTGTGCTATTATGAACTAAATTACTGCAATCACATTTGAAATACACATGAAAGTGGACCTCTTATATCCTACAGTGATACTGTGTTTAAGTCAGAACCGGTGAAAGTCATAGTCCGTTCCTGTATAGGTTTGGTCAATTTTTCCATTATTAGTATTTCCTTTCTTCAACCAAAATACCTTAATTATTTTCCCAGCCTTTCCATTATTATATTTCAAGATTGATTAAAAACAGAAAAAGTTGGCATGATTCTATAGTTTTACCAAGCAATAACTGATTTACAATGAAATACAAGACTTCCCTTCACATTAATAATATTACATAATTATCAAGAATGGATCACACAACCCCTAAGCAATCCACATTATCTCATATAAGTTAAATTAGATATGAGAACATAAAATAATAATAATTAATAATGTATATAATTAACAACTACTATTTTAATAGAAATGGTAGACTAATAGGAACTCTACACCTGCTCTATTCTGTCATTGCTATCCTTTTATGCAAGCTACTGAATCGCTGGTCTGAGGCGAGCTTGGATGGATACGTTGTTGGTCTTGGTTTCAGTGGCTGGCAGCAGGGTCCAACTTGGTGGATCGACGAATCCTTTTGTCCGACCAGAACAGTTCCGCTTGCTTTGGCTTGGTTTCACCCAAGCGAATTTCGTCGAAAGAATTCGGGAAGTATATATACTGAACCATTCACTTGTCTTCTAAAGGCGTCTTCTATTTATGCCATATCAACCCTGGTCAGGCAACCCGGTTGCTCGAATTGTTGATTTGGCATGTTCTATTTACACCAGTCAACCCGGTTCACCCCAACACGGGTTGCTCTCAGAGCAACCTGGACCAACCCAGTGCAATAGCAGGGTTACGTGGTGGTATCTGGAAACTTTTACAGGTTGCTCACAGCTGACGCGCCAAAAACAAACACTGGTAATCCCTCTTACAGAAATATATGACATTTTAGCATAACACGAGACATTATCTTCAAAATACATAAAGGAAATATGATTTTGAAGTGGCATGAGTACCCTAATCAGTAACATTTGAGGGAAATGTCTATTAATGTTTACAAACAAAGGAACTTCAACCTGGGTTGGTGGTCGTCGTGTTCTATTTACACCATCCAACCCGGGTCTTTCGGAGCAACCCAGGTTGCCAACCCGGATTGATTGACTGGCATAAATAGAAGACGCCTTAAGTTCTAACATTGACTTAATAACAATGCTAATAGCCTATAAATTGTATGTACCTCGACAGTAGGAAAAATAAATTACTGCATGGCAAAAATTAGTGTAAAAGAATTTTTGAAAATAATTCCTATGTCAAATTTTGTTGTTAGTAGTAGTTATTACATGAAAAACAGGGATACAACTATTACCAATATGTCGGATTGTGGCTTCACCGTGCGTACCTATCAATGTTTATACAGGATATATCTCAGCGGTAGTGCTACGTGGGAGGATCCGCATTTCAAGTGTGTGTTTTATTACCTCACAACCACCCACATTTAAGAGTTGCTAATATTGTTTGTTACTTTGAATTATGCAGATATCATTTCAACTCCCATATAAAATCGCAATGGAAAAGGAACATTCATACATGTAAACAAGTACACTGTGTTCGGGAGGAAGAAATGGCTAAAGTTAAAAAATATTATAATACCAGCTATGACTCCATCTGACTATTCTTTCTCGCAAAATAATCGTACATTTCTCTTACAGCATTCGCTATTTTACTGCTTTTATCCAGTGACAATGAAAAATACATTAAATAATTCCACTGGGGAGCCGAAGCCAAGGCCAGGGAGTGGGACGGGCCGGGTGTAACCGAGATAACTCTGACAGGAAGGAAGCAACAGTGGCACCCACCCTACATTATTTTTTATATATTTCGCTCCTCTGGGTTAATCAGGAGCCTTTCACCATGGTAAGTTAATCAAGAGGTTTGTGCCTGACGAGGGAATGTATATAGGTGAGGGTTATATGTCATAGATAAGGTGTGGGAGGGTGAAATGTACTGGGGAGTGGAATGAGTCATATTCAAGAACATTCGTGGTGCATACGATCGTTGGTGTGGTACCGGTACGATTACTCCATAGACAAACAACAGAGCCATCGTACCGGTACCACACCATCGTAAGCACAACAAATGTTCTTGCATACGGACCTAGTCTGATAATTCGTACTATACCTGCCTGAAAGAACGTCTATGATGCATACGATGGTGTGGTACCGGTACGAAGGCTCAATTGTTTGTCTGTCGTACCGGTAACACACCAACTATTGTATGCTCCATCTCTTAATTACTTTGGGCCGTAACGGTATGCAAGATCATCTGCGGTGCAAAATATGATGGTGTAGTACCAGTACGATGATTCCATAGATAAACAATAGAGCCATCGTACTGGTGCCATGCTATCGTCAACACCAAGGATGTCTTTACATGCGGCCCTTTATTGTATTACATCTCTGGACTCGTTTGAAGTCAACCCTCATCACAACCACTACCGTATTACAGGAAATACAAATATTATGATTCCCAGTGTAATAGGAGTGGCATGGGACATTTGGTGACACATGGTGCTCCCTCTCCAAATGAATAAATTATACAACAAGTAGCCTTAAACATTTTGAATTTCTTACCTCATCCAAAATAGAAACCGATGATCTTGGTACTTCTTAATCCTCTAAAAATAATTATAACTTGTAGTACCATAAATGAGGTGCATAGATATCATCTGAACACAGTTCTCATGTTATTTATTATATTCTTCATTGTTTCTATGGTAGCTTTACTGTCATGCTCTACGTGTTTTTCCAACAATATTTTATAAGCTGCATTTTTATTTTTTTCCATGTCTTTACTTTCCACATACACTCATTTTCTCTATAGAGTTCTATAAACTCTGCCTAGCACTGTCTGTCAGTGATTTAGAAATTCATGGTGTACATCCTACCATTGCACTGCCAGTGGCGAGACTGACAATAAGCACATACACAGTGCGATGTGGTCTGAACCGACCGGATCGACAGATCTGAATACCAAGCAGTGCTTGGTCGCCATCCAACCTCCCTTTAGAGTTAGACGGTCGAACAGACCAAAATCAACCCATACACGATCGTACAACTAGATTGCACCGTGTATGGGGGCCTTAAGAACACTACTGTAGGTTAGGTTCAGCATGAGCTTACGTTACTTTACTGTACTATACTTTGCTGGCTGTGTGGATATATTAGTAATTTCCTTATTTATTCACCTTATACTTTATAGGTCATTGCAAGCTTTAGCTCCAAGTTGTAAGGTGCCATTATTAGAGAAATGTGTAAGGTAAGGGGTACTGAATCAGAGTGTTACAGAATAATGCTTTTGTTGCTGAAAAAGAAATAGGACAAGATTTGTTATTACTGTATATAACAAGTCACAAAGGTTCTGTTTATAAGTGAAATGCATTACAGATTCATAGGCAAGCTAGCATAACGAGGGCTTATTGAACAATTCCACGAAATACCTCAGGTGGGGAAAGGAAATGAGGTACCGTACCGGTAATGTTCTCCTCAAAATAATTTTATGTCTTTGTTACCATGTTGAAGTTATACCAAGAATACAGATATTTCATATTACTAGAAAGTAAGTTACTAATCTGGTTAATGTTAGTAAAGTTTTGTTGTACTTACTAGGCTAGTGATGCAATATTCAGTGTAGGGCAGCTCTGGAGGAGACGACAAAGTCCTTGTAGATGTAGTGAAGTGAGCTGTGTGAATGCATGGGTTGAGAAAAGGATTATAAGAGGTATTGAAAAGTACAAAGTTGCAAATATTGCAACTGTAGTTGAGGGTGAGATGTGTGAAGAATTTTTGATAAATATAAGACCATTATTAAAGTGCATTGTACTTGATTCTGATATCATACCATACTAAATTATGAATTCTTTTACGACTTACTTGTACCTATACTTTTTTATTAAGATTCAATATTTAACAGTAGAGTATACAACTTACCATACTGTACTGATATACCAAACTGTATTTGTAGGTGCAGTTGGACACAGGAATTCATGGTACAGCCAAGGTGGAAAATGCTCAGCTCCTTCCAGTATGAAATTCCTTAGTAACCTAAAAGATATACCAGAGGTAAAAACTATGATGTGGGATGGCGACGATAAGCAAATACCACACAAAAGTCACTGGTTACTAGAGAGGGACAAGCATCTTCCACCTGGGCTGTACCACGAATTCCTTTGTCAAACTTTACAGTATGTAATTTTCACTACTGTTTAGCCCTACATACTTATCCTGTACTTCTATGCATTTGTATCTTATAGTGCCAAAATTTATAATTCAGTAACTTAGTACAATGTCGGTATTTAGTTAGATAATTATACAATAAATATACTTTATGTATATTTAGAAACAGTACTGGTACAATATAATGTTTTGTTTCTTTCCAGTCAGCAGCATTACGCCCATATCTAAATGCAGTGCGGCACACCTTGTCAGCAGCCATGTGTTTACATAACTTCAACTCGCAAGTTGTTGAAAGACATAACAAACCAGAGGTAGAAGTGAGGTAAGATTTATACCCTACTCGTGTGTTAATTTTGTTTCAGCTACTATCATTCCTGCCAGAGTGTTCAGTTTGAAATACAGTAACATCACAGATGAGGAGTGTATGTTAAGGCTGTCAAACCCAATTATTACCTAATACATAGTTCGTGAAGGGTCAATTTTAGTAACTTTTGTTGTGGATGAGCATACTTGTATGGAAGGGACTAAATATTTCACATACCGGTACTTGAACAAGAGGAGTGAATGCGAGAGTGGATCGTTTTAGTTGGTATTATGTTTCTTTGAGTTCTTTTTCTGTCCTTTTGTCCAATAAAAGGGAAATGATGATGATGGTTTAGGTAATTTCCTTATTAATGCTAATTATAACAGGTGCAATTAAATATTGTATTTATTTCTGTGTAGATACTGGGACTACGCAGTTGAATATAAAGATGTACAATACCTCAAAATAGTATCGGCACTCAGAGGGTAGATAATTTTGAAAATGTAGGTTTTGGGTTACTCGTGTCTCGGGCGTGATTCAGATCACATCGCTGATTTTTCATATTGTTTGGCGAAAAAAGAGGGCCAATACTTTTTTGAGGTATTGTACATTGATGGTTAATTTAATTGCACCGTACAGTGTTTATACAGTACAGTACAATGAACAAAGTATGCTTATCAATGCTATGCATGAATACAAATAAGTAAATTTATTTCCTAATAGATCAAGTAAGGAGCTGTTGATGACTGCTGTTGTTGTAAGCCGAAATGAGAAAGAAAAGGTTCTCATAGAGCCATCTATTAACTCCATAAGGATCTCCATTTCTATCAAGCAAGCAGATGATATTGAACGTATTCTATGCCACAAATTTATGAGGTAGGTCTAATTATGACGTTGTTTGGTGCTATCTATTTTGAATGTAATGTTGTAACTTTAATTATAAGTTAGAATTATAACTTCATTGTACTTTTAAGTTTACTAATTACAGATTTTGTTAATAATTTTCAGGTTTATGATGATGAGAGCTGAAAACTTTATAATTCTACGTAGGAAACCTGTTGAGGTAAGTCACTTGTGTTTCACAGATAAATATTGCTGCACATCAAATGTTGTTCCATAGAAAGCTACTGTAAAGTAAACTTGAATAATATTATAATACCTGTACTACTGTATTGTTGTCATATACACCACTAACAAAACTATGATAATAGGAGGGATGCCGAGGTGCTTGTGTAAACAAATACTCTTCAGCTACAATTAACTAATTTCCACTGAGGTAGATCACAGTACAGTACCTCAAACGTCCTCGCTTCATCTTTTCTCAATTAAATCCTCTCCAAACTGCCATTAACCTGCATGTGAAAGGATCTTAACCCTGTAACCAAACCATCCTTAGCAATAAGTACATTTCAGTCCTCTACTGTATTATGAAAGCCTATATGACTGATTGACCGACTTACATCCTGTTTATCAGAGGTACCTGTAAGACAAATATTTTACTTTCATTCATTTATCTCTCACATTTTGTATCTTCCTCTAACTAAATAAAGTGCAAGCAAATAGAATTTGAGTTATAAAACAAAAGCTGAAAAAAGGTGGTGGTGATAAAAGTAATTTGAAGGTGGACCAGCCACACGTAAGGGGTTAAAGACATTGTACAGGTATTAAAATGTCAGAATATCTCCAACTAATCCAAAAGTGACTCTATTCTTCTAACACATATCCAGATGGTTGAGACCAATTCAGTTTTGAACTCTCAAAAGGTTAAAATTTAATGGACTGATTTTGCCAATATCAAATACTGTATTCATTTGGAATGGTTTAAAAAAAAAAATTCTATTACCGAAGAATACATAATATGCTGGGATGGTAGCCTAGATACTGTATTTGCATCATCCAGCCAAATAGTGATCATGTACAGTCGGCAGCAGAAATTCATCCCTCTCAGCTCGAGTGTGAGGAGCATGGTGATCTGGTAGCACTGTATAAAAGTTGAAAAGTAATTAGGGAGGAATTTCTTGTTGGTTAATTGGAGGGTTACTGATTCCTCCAAACTATGCCAGAAAACTGTGTTACTGTTAGGGGATCTGTTTTGTCACATAATTTGGAGGAAAAACTTTACCAGCTTTATCAAGATCACTTTACCAACAACAGATTCCTCCCTTTAATTGTTAATAATCTTTATTATTAGCCATTTAAACCATATTTGCCATCTATAATATATTGTTACCTAATCATCAGGCTCCTCTCACTCGAGCTGATCGGGACGAATATCTGATGCTGACTGTACATTTAAGTGTAAGCCCTAACAACTGTGTGTCTGCCACAGGGGTATGATATCTCCTTCCTCATCACAAACTTCCACACGGAGCAGATGTTTAAACACAAACTGGTTGACTTTGTTATTCACTTCATGGAGGAGATTGACAAGGAGATATCAGAGATGAAACTGGCTGTCAATGCTCGAGCCAGAGAATGTGCCATGGAATACTTGAAGAGGGTGAGTGCTTGCCATTACAGTATTTATAATTTTGTTTATATTAAATAATAAGCCTGTATCCAGTGAATGGTTTGTGTAGCTTGTTAAATATCGAGACAGCCTGCACCTCTGGTATAGAAATAATTGAAATGTTTTTAAAGAACCAGAAGTTAACAGGTAACATGAAAATGTGACAGAGAAGTTAGAAATAATTGCTGTGCTGATAAAATATATAAAAGCAAGATTGAATTTGATGAAATAACACCTGGGTGGTACTATCTTCAGTTCAATTAAAATAAGTTTTACAGATGTAGTTGCAAATATATATTAATTTTCTTTCTTTTGCAGTTCTGAAACTACTTGGTTGGATAGTGAGTGCCGTATTGTGATGAAGCACTTCCCTTACCTCAGTGTCTCCCCGTACTAAGTGGCATTTCCTTGAGATATATTTCTTTGCTTTTGGATGATATAGAAAGACTATGCAAGAGGCAGGATTCAAAGGATGTTTTCAGAGCCCAAATGAAACACTGCCTACCCCATGTTTGTGCATCAGTTACACATGGAGAGGATGTGATGTGGTTAGAGAGACCATCATTTGCCTGATGATAAAACCATTCCAGTTTTTAAAGGTATACTGTATTAGTCAGTTTTATACTTAAATGGAAATGTAATCGTGTTGTATAGCCAATGTGCATATGTATCATATGCTTTTCTACTGGTTGTAATAATTTTTAGAAAAGGGCTTTGTGAGATGGAGCATAGCCACCTCTTTATTGATACCTCTTAATATTTGTATAAGGGTCCATAAATATTATTTGATTTTGTGATTGGGTATATGATTTACCAATGGTGTTACTAATTGCTGTATAAAGCTAACATAAATGGTGACGATTAATTGTATATTTAGTTATCATTGGTGCCAAAAAAGATGTTACTCTGTCTTAGAAAGCAGAGTTGAAATTATGTGTGAAGTATACAGCAAATTATTGATGGAAACACGGCTCAAGGTAGCAAATGCTCTGTATAAAAATTTCATGTAAATTAATGCTACAGCTCTACACAGACATTGCATAGTACCAGTACCATAATATGGTACTCCTATAATTAAAGGGAAACTTTCTTGATAATATCTTGCTATGTTTCTTTATGTCAGTGGCTTATATCCTACAACATTAAGCTACTGAAGTATCCACCACAGTATGCAAAATAAATACCTTGAGTATGTAGTAGCCACTGTCCAGAAGAAGCATTAGCAAAGTATTGCCTATAAATGTTCCTCCTAAACTGATGTTTACACCTATATTCTTTCAAGTTGTAAACTACACTTCTTTCAGAGTAAAGAGGTACTAGTAACAGTGTTTCACATCCCTTCAGTACCCAACTCAACCAGGTTCATATTTCTCCCTAAGTTATCATACTTCTCTCTGAAAGTACAAGGGCTTGTACTGATTAAGTCTCTCTATGTGTCTGTGAATCCAGTTTTTTAGAAGCTCCAATTTAGAGATATGTTGTGCATAGTCCTACAAGTTACAAAGTTGGAGGCATTATTGCATTACAACCTCTTCCTCGAGAATAAACTACTGCGACTGCAGAGCAGCAGTTAATTATAGCCTTACAGGTGAAAAAACATATTTTCCAGCCATTATTGCACCATTTATGAATGCACATCTGCTGCTTCAAAGTCACTGGCCATTTATTCTGGAGGTTACAGTGAGGAAGTGTCCCAAACAAACCCTGAACACTGAGGCCAAGAGAAGATCATGGATCACAAAGCATCAAACCAAACATGTTGTGCAGTATAGAACATCAGAGAGGTACTGTAAATTCTAGATACATGTTTAATCCTTCTGATATTAATTTAATAAAATTAGATTTTCATTCACCAGTATGAAAAGAGTATTAATTAAAGGTATCAGTCTATAGCATATGAAAAGTGTGTTAATGTGTGTAAAATTCGTATTTTGAGTATTCTCTTAGTCTCACTGTGGAAGCACAAATTCAGTATTTTACAAATAAGCTGCTAGGAGTGGCAATTTGAAACTATAATAGTTACCCACAGTTACTGAAGGAGACTCGATTGCTCTCTAAGTTTATATACTGGTTGCTGAGAGCAACAAAAAGTTATATTTTCAAATAATCTGTAATTATGAGTGAATTGCAACATGGCATTGGATTATTTTTTTCCTTCTTGTACTGTATAGTTAAGAAATTATAATGGAATAAAAGTTTAAGAATGTATATTGTAAAATAACATTTGCTTCTCTTGGTATTGTTAATTTTTCATACCTAATACAGGGTGCAACACAAACCCCAAATGGTTTCACAGTGTACATTTTTACCCTTTTGCACATACTGTTCTGTACAAACAATAAAACACTATCGGCACACTCCTGCCTTAAATCATTCAGATACTTTACCTCGGATACTGGTAGTGGAAAACAACCGGAACACTTCCTACAGAGTCTAGGTAGAGTCTAAACATCTCAATAACGAAATGGTAGCATCACAGCTTGTGGTAGAGGCGAATGGGCGTGTGAATCCCAGCTATTTACATTTGGTAAAATCAACCTGACATAGAGGCCAACATAAAAATACATTGTATATACAATGGAAAAACCTGTTTCAAATTCTATTATAATGAACAACGATCGATGCAATCAATGTCACTTCCAGTAGCTTCTGATATGGTAAGAAAATTCCATATTATAAATGTATAATATAATATTTTGTCAAAACATCAGTACTGCAGAGTGCAGACACCATTTGAGTTACATAAAATAATGAACTTACTCATGCTTAGTCAGGAACACCTACAATAGTAATATACAGTCGCAGACTAAGTTTCATTCCACCTCCTGCTTTTCGTCAATTTGCAGCATAGATAGTTTACATCTAAAAGGAAAAACAACTACATACTGTTGTGTTATTGTTTGAATATACATCATGCAACAATATTATTTCTTCACAACATTATGATCTGCTATATAACATGGATTGTTTTCTCTTTACTCATGGAGACCACAAATTTTCCTTAACCACTGTAACGGAAGTAATGGAACTTATTTTCGCGGCTGTACATAATCCAACTCTAATTCTAGAAAAGTTATATGTGTGGCCCAAGAGCTACAAAACAATGGTAAAGTAATGTACAGCATAATCAAATCAAGGTAAAGATGCTGTAATGTAGAGAGACCAGATAATAACAATCAGAAGATACTGTATACAATTTTAAATACATTCCATACATAATACACTGCACAGTCTGTATTATCACAGAGTACTTCCTTATACACACAAATTAATCTATCTATAGATCTGATGCCTCGTTCCCTCCAGGCATCCAATTTTCCCTGTTCCAACACTCCCTCCTTTCTTGGTTTCGCCCTACTTTGCCCCTTAATTAATTTAAATTAAAAGGAAAGTGTAAAATAACAGTAATGTACTTTTTTACCTCAAACTACTAATTAGAACTTGTTAATAAGGAAGACAAAATTTTTGGTAGACTAAGAAAGAAAATAGAAGAAATTCCTTCTACCAAGCAAGGGCATGTTCCCCAAAGGGTGCAGAAGAACAAACATCCTTCCCCATACGGTCTGTATGCAGCGAAGAGCATAAGATTCAGGTAGTCAGACAGAAGTTGATAATAACAATGCAATTAAGAGCATACCGGTACTGATCAAATCCTAAGGAGGCAGAGCTACATCAGTACTGAGCGGCACCAGACCAGTTTTCTTTGATTTACTACAATATGGAAACCAGATCCTGTTCATTCACACCACACCCCTCAATCTCCTCCCCTCTGTAAACTTCGCATTCCCTCCTCGTGTCCAACCCACCTCAATGTAAAAAGCTTTACTTTCAATTTTCTTACTCTACAGCAGTGGTTCTTAAACTGGGGGGTGCAAGAAGCTTCCAGGGCAGGCGTGAGCAGGGTTTTGGTAAATAATCTGTGATGTTACTTATACCTATATATATATATATTGCTAATACTGCCAAGAAATTTAAGGGAAAGGGCTGCGAGGGATCTATACATAATGCAGAGGGGGGCGTGAGGCAAAGAAGTTTAAAAACCACTGCTCTACAGTGTCTACACCAATGGCCTTCTCAAATGTCAATATAGTATTGATACAGGTATTATTGATGATGCATGTCCCATCAAAACAGCAGCATTCATTCATGATTGAAAACTGGGTGTAAGTTCTCAAATTGGGATGAGTATAAACAGGTGTCGGCAGGACCTTTCTACAAACTTTCGTCCAAAGTTAAACACAGAATATAAAAAGCATCTAATGATAAGCCATATTCTTCTATCAACACTTCAACATGGGTGATATACCTGCAGTATAAGAGCAATACAACAACTAATGTCAGATAATTACATTCATCACTACTGTAGAAAATTACTCAATGTTCAAGAGTTGACACATGTTAACTGTGGGTATTACTGAAAACCCTCCTCTCATATTGTTCAGAGGTATGAAAATTACACTTTATAGCTCCTGGAAATGGGAGGATTTGATAAGGAAGAGCATAATTACTTTTAATTGTTACCTGGTCTGGTTTGTCTGATGCGTTTGTCAAAATTAAGGTTTTATGATGTGAAAGAGCAATACAGTTGCTCCTATTTATCCATATTTTATCCTTTCATTTGAGGGGCTACATCTGCCTACACATACACCAAGGCATTTACCATTTAATAATGAAGGTGATACCATTTTACTAGGCTGACTGATGTGAAAATTATGCTGCTTGTTTTTTCTTCACTTATTTAAAGATTATCATTATATCATAATTTAATACCTCAATAATTATACAACTGCACCGTTAAAGGAGAAACGTAGTTGAACTGGTTGGTAAGCCAGGGCTGTGTTCTCGCACCTGTTCTACAAACAAAACTGCAAATCATACATTAGACCCTATCTACACATAATAATGGATAGTGTTTTAATGAGTTTGGGGATAAAAGGTTTTGCTGTGAGACCTTGAATTAGAACCTTTGGGGCATGATGTCATTCCTAACTTTAATAAAAATCATTTGCCATATCTAATTGTAATGTACACTGCACACATAAATATTCACCACTGTACAGCTACAAGCCAATATTTCAAGCCATCCCAATCAGCAATGAAGAAAACCAGGTGTGTTTTCTGAACTGTGAGTTATTTTAACTCTCCAACAATTTGACAACATAACACCTTGTCATTCAGTCATGCGTGTGTTGTTCAATAACCATCCCAGTCAGTTTACATTCATAAAAGACCCCTGGTTTATCATACGGTAGACCATGCTGTGCTACAGTCGATGGTACACACGTTGTTAATTAAGGGGAGATTATCTTGTTGGTGAATTAGAAGGTTTCTGATTCCTCTAAAGTATGCCAGATACAGATGCCCTCAATGATACTAATAGGGGATCTGTTTTGTGGCATAGTTTGGAGGAATCAGAGACCTTCCCATTCAACAAGAGAAACTCCCCTCATCTTAGAGGCCAGTGATGTGAACAAATTTGAGCCACTGGTTTGTTTATTGACCCTGATTTAGCCTGCAAGAGCCTTCACCTCAAAGACAAAATATTAGTTTATTTAATGAAAAAATATTTAACTCCCAACTTGAAAAAAACATATACAGTACACTGAATTGTAATAATATAATACCACTACATATAATGCTAGAATGCTACAATAAATATCGAATAAGTATGGTATAGTGTTTCCAGAGTAAAACATTTCTTAAGTGTCCAGTGCAAACAGCAAAATTAAGTCTTAAACACTGACTTATTATTCCATGAAGGCAAAAGCATTCCCAATCAATGTATTATTTCACCATAAAAAGTTTGCTACAAAGTGAAGTACAAACATTAAATGTGATATATGCAAAGTACTGCCATTAAATATAATTTTTCCTTTTATATTTAACATTATAAACTTACTGTACTGCTGTATATTTCATCATAAAGTATTAATGTTGTTTTTTGAAAGATATATCTCTTATTAAGATATCCTAAGCTTGTCTATCTCAGCAAGCTACTCATTTTCTGGAGAAAACCCAATACTGTACTGGCTTCGAAGGATAACTGGGTCATTTCAGGATCAAATTATCTACATCAATGCATAAAACACAGGTAGAGTATAATATAACAAAAAGAACACCACCAACCCAAGTTTCTTTAGTACGGTAAGAAATGGCTGAAATCTTCTGAATTATTTTCTACCATCAAAGAATTTTTTTGAGTGAAGTACACTAATGAGTTTCTCCAAGATACAATTAGCCATATAATTAAATTTTGAGAATTTATATCGTTACCATATTCTTATGTTTCCATGTTTTTAACATCCAAGTTATATAGTAGTGGCATGACAAAACCCATCCCCATTATTACACTAAATGTATGTGGATTTCTTTAATTATGTCCAGTAATGTGTTATAATCATTGCAGGCAAATGCATACTGATTAGAATTTTTCTGTGCGGGACTGCAGTATTTAAAATCTGAATAACTTATTTAAATTACAATACAGTATTAGTTTGAATATTTTTTCAACTTTGCCACTGCTATTTCACTGATATTTCCATATAATAATACTGTTCAAAATAATTACAGACCTTCATTGACTTTGATACAATGAAGGAAGAAAAAGGAAGTTAGTGGCATAGTATTCAATATGTCATCATCTGGAGATACTAAATACTGTAAGTATATATATGTGTCTGACAGTAATTCATTCAAAATCACACACAACACTTAGAATGAGTACCCACACAATGTCACTGTGTAATTGCAATCAAGTCACCTGTATGTGTATGTGTGGTCAGTGACCTAAACCTAAATTAATTAATCATGGGTTTGAAGTATACTTCCAAGTGCAAAAAATATATATACCAGAGTGAGGGAAGCTGTGATTATTTGGATCCTGATTGTAGGCTTGAAGCTTGTATAAAAAATGAGAAGAAACATATTTTCAGAGTGAGGCAAACCTGTATCTAGGAGGACATTATACTAGTAGTATGAGCATAGCTTCTTGGCTAGAGTGTGAATGAGGTGTCAAGTACCAAGGCAAGGCAAGGATAGTATGGTAGCTGCCTGTTGAACACAACTTGTGCAGTACAAAGAACAGATCATTTAAGGTTAAATGGATTAAAGCATATGACAGTTTGAAGATATCATATATAATTTCTACACACTGATAAATACAGTACATCAGTCAATAAACTGGCACAGCCTTTAGAAAAATCTACTCCTATGAACTGTTTATACATTAAACAAAAATGTAACAGGATAACAAATTTGCTCTATCAACACAGTCAATAAAGCAGGTGATCTCTTCTGTTTTCTATGCAGTCTGAGGATAAAATGCAAGGAAAGAATGGAGAAAGGATAGGAGGCATTGAAGGAAGATGATTATTCTATTTTCCACATAAGTGCCAGGAACCATCGTTTCATGCTTTTACAATCCCAGGTTAGTATGCTAGAAATCATCAAAGGATGCTCTCAAATATTCAGACACTCTTATGCCTTACAGTCAAGCCTTGGTACCAGTTACCTCTCCTGTACATCATTAATACAGGCTGACTGCTGAGTTTCCACACACTAGATCCCTGACATTTAAGGGTACTGGCTAAGAGTGAAAATTGAAAGTAAGGAGATGATTATCTGATGTGAAGAGCATGGAGTAAGAAGAAACAGAGACAAATTTTGAGTTACACAGTAGGTTAAAGGCACAAAATAAGAAAATAGGGAAGAATTTTGGAACTGGTCAGAGGTTCAGAATACACATAAAGAAGAATTCTAATATTTAGGCGAGTGGCTCAGAATACAAAGAAATAGAGGAGGAAGACAAGAGTGACTACAGCCCCAGCAGCTATCTTGGCTACAGTGGAGCGCATATTGAGGTACTGTGCATCCTTGTGAAACTTCTTGGACATGGTGGATAGGCCGGTTGCCTTTGTTTCTAAATCTGGAAAGGAAGGTATGACTCAAAATGGTGCTTGGTATCAGATATAACCCCAAAATTATTGGTATTAAAATCAGCCAGAATTGATAACTTACATTCCAGTATTGATTTAGTATGGTTAAACCACAATATTAGTGTGACAATATAATACCATACTGTGCTCCCAATAAATATTAAATACTCCCAATGTGATAAAGCAGGAAAAAAACAGTCCAATTTTCTACTTCAGTATAATCCTCACTCCCAACACCTTTCACTCTTAACTGCCCCATCTTAATTCACCTAAGTAAAATCTAAAGCCATACAGAACAGTGAAGTGAAAATATCATTGATATGAGAAACCAATTAAAGCATTCTCTAGAATGAGTGTAGCACTATATTATTATAAAATATAATAACACAAAAGGAAACCAGTCAATTAATTATAGTTAAGTAAAAAAAAAAAAAAAAAAAAAAAAAATGTTTTTGTTTAACCTTTAAACCGCGGCACAACCAAGCGGTGGTGACCGCAGGTGGACATATGTCGTCAATGCCATATTCAAATTTGCGCATGTGCTGGAGAGCGGATACACGCGAATATCCCCACATTTTAAGGGTTAATGGTACTAATTGAAAAACAAAGTTACTGTACATCCTTCAAGAAGTGTATTGTATTGTTAGGCAAGATTTGTGGATATGGCAAGCAGGTGAAGCAATATTTCATATTGCTCTATGATTTGTATCTGCCCTTATCTTCACTTTATCTGCTTCAGTGTTGGTATTTTGATGTAAAGCAACAAAAAATGTTACAGTAATTTTTCAAATGGTTATATTAGAATTTCAGTAAGGAAACATCTAGCTATGTACCAATCCCATGTTACCCCACTTGCCTGTAGAAGCTCCAGGCTGGGCTATCCTAATTTCATCCATTATCAGTAGTAGTACTCATTATCACTAGTAGTATGACATGAGTGAATAATTTCATGGTCATTTCCAAAAAAATTGCATTGTGCATAACTCTGACCAAGAGTTCTACCCACTGTATCACTACCTCCACCTGCCACCAGGACATAAATAGCATTTTAGTATAGCTACATTACATTAATTTTGGGACAATAACAATCGCATGTGATAACATGATAATGTTTGGTACAAACTGAATTGACTACAGTTAACTCCTGGATATAGAAAGGGCAAAATACTCTTAATGGACGACTGGAATATGATATTACAAAAATGTTTAGTCAATTATGGTGCAGGATACTGCTACTTTGTGCAAGTTTTATAAATAATAAAAATAGTGAACTACAATAATTATTATACCATACCAATAAACTTGGTCGTGTGTACACCATATATCGTGCATGGTAATATAGTACAAAACTAATAATTCGTCTGAGATAACACTCAAGATGAGTAAGGAGATATGAGAAGAGAACCCTTGCCTCGATCATAGTTTTAATGATATTTTTCCTGCAGTCAATCTATCCATCCACACATCTATATCAATGCTTGTGTCTTCCCATATAGACTCTAGAGCCTACAGTAATGTTAAAATTTGTCCAATTTACTATCAGGGTCAATTGTTTAGACATCACCAACCTGAGAGAGCTGCTCCGCGTGTGAGTACATCATCAATGTTGTCCATCATGATCCTGGTGACATCGTTGAGGTCTTCCCGCAGCTGGTGCATGTGTCGATGTCCTCTCTGATCGTTGTAATGACGTCGCAGCTTCTGAATATATGTGTCTGGTGGAGGAAGATAATACAATGATTGAAGAAGAATGGAAATGACAGAAAGGAGGAAACAATGAATCCACAGACATTTTGCAGGACATTATTTGAGCTACAAGCCAATAATAACATTCTAATGCTGTTTCTTCAAGTCTGTAGTTTATTTGGCCAACCACTCACAGCACTCCTACATTGGCCATTGCAGAGAGAGGAGGGAAAATGCTCTCTCCCTGATTTCTCCTTCCATACTTCCATGTTTACACAAAATGTTCCCAGATACTGTACTTGCATTCCCTCACCTCCTCCATCCTCTCACTCTCTCACATTCCATCCCAGTTGGCACAGGCACTCTGTAGAGTGTGGCAAATTCAATTATTTCTGTTTTGGTCCTCTCAAATACCATCGCCTTACTCTTACCAACATTCACCTACAGTTTTCTTTGCTTACACACGGACTGTAACTCATCCACCACCCTATGTAACTCCCTTTTCACTCTCGGCTAGCAGCACAGTGTCATCCGCAAATAAGCTTGTAACCAAGGACCAATCTAGTCCATTCAACCTCAGTTTTGCACTCAGGCTCTCCACCTTTGCCTTCATCTCTCTCATACAACCATCCATGAAGATATTGAACAGCCATGGTGACATGACACACCCCTGCCTCAATCCTACACTGATATCAAAGCCCTCGACCCTCAAGCAAGTTTTTGCTTCTCTGTAGAAAGCCTCAATCCCCACCAGCAAGCGCCCACCAACTCTGTAAATCCTTATTACATCTGTCATAGCTCTCCTATCAACCCTCTCGTATGCTTTCTCCAAATCCACGAAGGCAGCATACAACTTCCTACCCTTTCCAATATATTTCTCCACTGCTGATTTTATTGCAAAGATCTGGTCCACACACCCTCTACCCTTTCTGAACCCTCCCTGCTCCTCACTAACTTCATTCTCAGTTACTTCTATCAATCTCTCAGTAATGACCTTTCCGGTACACTAGGAAGGCTTATTCCCCTATAGCTACCACACTCATCCTTACATCCCTTACCCTTGTACAGAGACACAATTATGGCTCTCCTCCAATCCTCTGGCACCTCTCCCTGCCTCCAAGCCAAAGTGCATATAAGCAGCATCTACTCCACCACTTCCTCCCCCCCACACCTCAGCATCTCTGCAGTTATCCCATCCACCCCAGGTGCCTTTCCCATCTTCAACTTTCCTATTGCTTTCCTAACCTCTTCCCTCCCTAGTCGTCTACCACCTGCCTCCATTCCTTGCATGTCACCACCGCCTCCCCTCCTGTCCCCCTATTCATCGAACCATCAAAATGCCTCTTCCACACTTCTTCTCACAGTAACTCCATCCTCTCTCTTCATTTTCACGCTGCCAAACTTTCCTTCTCCTCTTTCTCTTTTAACCTCCTTCTAGAATAATTTCTTGTTTTCTCTAAACTTACAAATAAATGTATATATAAATGAAGCTCTCACCATCAAGAAAGAAGACAAAATGTTTTTATAATTTTGTAAAGTAGGCCTATATACTGTACCGGGTACAGTATATATATAAAATCCTCAATCTCACCAAATTCGATACAAGAGTATGGGCGTGTGGCCTGAGGAACTCTGCGGCCGTGTTGGGATTGAAACTCTGATGCCATTTCTTCCAGGAAAGTAAATGCCGTCTTCTTGCTGTAGCCTCGTTCACACAACATCAGGTGACACACATCATTCTCAATAATGTACCTGAAAAAGCAGATAATAAAAAAATAACAACGAAGTATTAAAATGCTCATTAAATTGGCCACACTCACAAACATTTCCAATTCAAGTCCTAAACAAGCTGATCTCCTTCCATAAGTATGGTATACACATCCACATCGATGATGCTTCAGTTACCCTTGGTGAAGTTGCTATTCAATGAATTGTCAAATTACTACCGAGCTGCTATCCCTTACATTCATCAACTTACACTCATTTTGCATATACTGTACAGTACTGTTTATTTTTTCACCATGCATGATTCATTAGCTTCAACAAAGCTTATTCTGTTGATTCTCTTATCTTTCCTCAACATAATCAACTCTATTGGTTTCACTCTTTGACCTTTTTTTTTTAGTCATGCCTCACCTACTTTTCACTGAAATATGATAATGTGAGTAGATATATAATTTCTGGCACAAAATACTCCAGCAGTTTAAGTACTTCATCAAATAATAATTTTCAAAGATTTTATCTCATCAGCCACCTTCCTTCCCTGGGCTATTCAAGTTTGTCACTTACTTTGCTCTCTTGTCCAATATTACCAAGACAGCAATGTTTAGATCCTCCCCATTTCCCTGACTTTCTTTCCTTCTCCATCATGTGAATATATAATTTTTAAGAAACTAAACAGCAGCACCATTATGATAGTAAGCAAATAAGTATTCATCAGTAAAAACAAAGGGAGTGTATGAAGTGAATAGCCTACACAGTATACTGTATGTATATAAATGTGAACTTACTGGAAGACATAGGGACCTGTTTCTATGGAGCATCTGGCTGGACTATTGGGTGTGAGTTTTTTGAAGAGCATCTTGGCCTGGTTTTGGTACTCCAGCAGACTCCGTCCAGACTGTAAGCATCATAAAGATCTCAATAACAGTTGCCTGTACAGACCTGGCTATGAGCTAGCTACTGTATTTCTAACATAAAATAGTTAATAATTATCTACTGCCCTCTACTAGACTGTACCATACTTAGTTTCATTTTAAAATCCTGTTGGTTTGATATCAAGTATAGGTGACCCCAGCAATTTAGGGGTTCACTATTCACTGATTTGCATAATTGTGAATTTTATTAGGAAGGCCAAAATGTTTTCTGGTTTTTATTGTTGTGGTTTGATTACCATACAACTTTTCAATTTTTTCATTAGTGCTTTGCTTTGCCCTTTCCCTTCCCCCATAAATACTGAGGACCAATGGTAATGTGGAGTATTTGGAGGGGAAGAACAGAAGGAAAAAATATATATATTTAAAAATTACAGCAAGATCAAAATCACAAAGCACAAAGAAAGAAGAAGAAAAAAATGTATACTGGTTACAGTACCTTGTGGCATTTCGTGCCACAAAAAAAATCCTAATTGAACTTGAATTGTGGCCATATTTGAAACTTAACCTAGTGGCCTTCAGGTCCTAACTAGGCAAAATCTAAATATTATAGTGAAAATTAAAGAGAGGATCCCAATACGCAGGTTTCGAGGATAATTTCAATAAAGTTAAAGAAGAGCCACAAAAATGGAATACAGTATACATTTTTTCCCAACCTATCATTTTCTATTTTCATATGATCAAATATTGGTGTGCCAGTGCAGTTTAACCATGTTTCAAGAGACTGGATTGAGGGGTAAAACAAGTACCATATGACAAATAAAACATTTGTTATTAGTTATATATTTTAGAATTAGACAGAATTTATCCGGCCTAACTTAACCTAATCTGGACTGGGACAGACTGCCAGGACCTAATCGAGGAAAACTACATGGACTTAACTTGGCCAAACATACGGGAGAAATCAAACATGATCAAAATACACTGGCACATTGAGAAATGACTTCATGAAGCAAAAACATATGACACAAATGACCTACTACCCAGAGGTGCTGACTATATTCTCTGTGAATATTAGCCATCCCCCACAGGGCTAGATTACAGATTGTTGGGATCTGGTTACTTTCTAGTGGATTTGACGTGATCTGCCCACATGTGAGGTGTACTGCAACCGGGGGCTTTTTTTTTTTTTTTAACTGCTGCGTGGACTGCCAGCACACAGGAGGTGCATTATCCCACTGCATGCAGCAGTGTACACTCCCTTCCCTCCTAGAGTGGCTGTAAAACATTTCACAAAAAAAAAACAAAAAAACTTGGAGGCGCTATTGTAAATTTTTACCGGGGCCATATGCAAGAACATTTATTGTGGTTTTGACGATGGTGTTGTACCGGTATGATGGCTCTATTGATTTTCTATAGAGCTATCGTACCGGTACCGGTACCACGACATCTTATGCACTACAAAAGTTCTTGCATACGGCCCATACCTATTACTACAATTACTAAAATGAGTAAGTAATAAAGCCAGTCATATAACAGGCTTATTTTACTTACCTAATACTAATAAAGTGAACTATAGCTACTACTACAACTAATAATAAAGTGAACGATACCTGATAATAAAAATCCACCATATGTAATAATAAAGCTACGAAGATGGTGTGTATTGAAGCCTGTCACATAACAGTCATTAAGAGGTTTATTTTACTTACTTGTTCATCATCTTGTAGTGAAGCAGCCAGGGGTAGGCCATCAGAAGCTCTTGCTATCATTACCATCAAAACCATGGCTGCTAACTGATAAATTTACCACTAAAATACTAAACAAAACAACCACAGCCACTTGCTTTAAACTCAGCTGTTCAGGATCTAAATACCATTTATGTTATAGTGATGGACCATTTATTAGTTATCAGATAAGAGCATAAAATATTACTAGACACTAATATATTATTGTGAATATACAAATATATATATTCCAGATAGTAAGTTGAACTTCAGTGTCATCAAGCCTTTATTTATAAAAGCAATATAAATATGTTAATTTAGCAACTATGAAACACGTATATATTCCCGGGTTGGTGATGTGTTGTAAACTTGTCCGATTTCACAGCAATATTTCACAATATTATGAAAGGATCTTCATATATCATTAGAATATCAAATTATTAATAAATGGGTACAGGTTTATAAAAGTTAATTGTGAAAGATCTCTATATGAGGCAAAATGGCAGGCAACTATTTTCTTAAATGAATACACAAAAGCGAACGTGTCTGACATGTATCTGGCGCGAATTTGAATTGTGAACAATCTTTACCAATGCTTTCTATGATCGTGCGTTATAGAAACCAAATTACAATGTTTTAATTTGCAACGGCGAGAATAAAAATCTGCTATATGCTTATAAAGAATGAAGTTGTCATACTTGAATACGTGGCTGTTGGATGTCATGAGTCAGGGAATGATTATTGTTGTCGCTCAATGGAGGCTACACATTCTCACTCACTCACTCACTCACACACACCCATTATCACATTTATCTTTAAAGTTGTGTATGTTTGTGGCACACACCACTTCTTCTGGTACTGTAATGCGTGCGTTCCATATTGATCTAAAATTACTCTATTGGAAAGCTATATTTCTGTTACCTATATCTTTATTTTATCTTCTTTTAATAAATTTCTTGCTGTGACCTCTCATTATAGGTATTCTATATTGATACAAGTTTTCTATATCTACCTTTTATTTTTCTGACACCTTTGTAAATCATAATCAATCTCCTCTTTCGTCGTTCTTCCAGTTTAGGTAACTTTAGTTTCTTCAGTCTTTCTTCATAGCTTAGTTGTCTTAGATTTGGTACCCATCTTGTTGCTGCTCTTTGTACTTCTAATTTGGTGATATGCTTCTTTAAATGTGGGTTTCATACTACTGCAGCATATCCCAAGGTAAAGGATGCGATTATTTTTTTGACCATATATTTCTTCGTCTATATAAGTGAAGGTCACTTTCAGATTTGCTAACAATATATACATTTGCTAACAATATATACATGTTTCTCCGTTTTTCATTTATATGATCTAGTTGTTTTTTTATCATTATCCCTAATGGCCTAAAACATTCTTTCTCCGCTTTATATAAAAATGTTTACGTCTGTTTACTCTGTAAGTTCAAGTTAAGCTATAACCTCATTATGAGACTACTAAGCACTGGCTGTGGCTTCCCCTTGTATTCACAGTGTGACAGTAAGAGAATCATTGTCTGGAGTAATAACCAGCTGGCACACGTAGACTGCCAGTAAAAAAAAGAAAATAATAATGTCATCATATATATATATATATATATATATGTGTGTGTGTGTATGTGTGTGTGTGTGAGGCAATACCATCCTCATGACACTGAATCACAGTATTATGCAAGTGATCGACAACTCAAGTCAAACCACAAATTATCAGAATGAATGTCGCTGCAACTAAACGGACCTACAAAGGATAAACCCTATAGTGGAAGTAAGAATACAATGTACACACTGGAGTATTGACCTTTATTTACATGACGGAGGGACACTGTGGAGACATACTGTACTAGTAGTAAGTGTAGCCTCCCGATTGTTAACATTAATGAGATCCAAGATGAGGTGGTGTGCGTGGGACAAATTAAGATTCCTGTGAACGTGTAAAGGAATTGGAGTCTACTGATTCCTTCTGACTATGCCACAAAACACATTCCTTCCATATAGGTGGTGTTTCATGACAATATGCAAAGGATTAACTTACCTCCAATTGTCTGACCACAACACACGCCCCCTTTCTTCTCGAGCAACAGGTAAATGGCACTATTTTTTTTATTATTCTCCCCCCAAGACCTATATATCTATCGTACCTTACCAACGTTATTTCTGAAGTAAAAAAATATTCTCCCGTTTGTTCTATTCAATACCGCTCCCAATATTAAGTTTTCTAATGTAGTGTACCAAAGCTTTTCATAACACACTACTGTATACATACCAATATTCTACCAATACTTTTCACAATACAATATACTAATACTCTACCAAAATTCTTCACAATACACAATACCAATACTTTTCACAATACTCTACCATTGTCCAGTCGGAGGCATAATTATATAAATGCTTTTCAATCCCCCACGAGCGTAAATAATAATAATAATGAACTGTAAGGCTTGTATTCCGAATCAGTCCCACTTTTAACATAACAAATAACTGATAATGATAAAATGAAGTGTACGGTTGGTCACAGAAATTCTTACACAGGCTATAATTATGGAAAGAGAGGTCATTTATTATTCTGAAAGTGCTGCAATGAATGAATGATTGAAAAATAATAATAATAATAATAATAATAATAATAATAATAATAATAATGTTGTATTGCAGTTACGTTGTCTTACATTTTCTATATGTTGTAAACCCTCGTAAACAACAACAACGTGAACCCTCGTAAACAACAACAACAACAACAACAACAACGTGTGTATGAATACCTGTGGCCAATAGTACAGTACAGTCGACAGCAGAGATGACAGATATAGTTCTCATAATTATGGTAAATTACGCATGTTGTTGGAAGAAAAAAACTGGGTCAGAATGCAACTTCTGGTCATATTAGCAGGTTAAGTACACGAGATGGACGCGAATTTAAGCTGCCAGCTGTACACATCCATCATCAACTTTCCATCAAATACATTGCATCATCACGAATTAAGCTCATAATAACATAACGTCATCACGAAGCTCATAACATAACGTGGACAAAGGACCGAAGCGAGTTCCTGTTATACCGACTTTATCAATACTCTTATACTCTTTGAAACAACTGTATAGAATTGAAAGGAGCTAAGGCTGTAACAAACATACAACATGGAGGAAGGAGAAACGGAGACTACTGTACATGGAGGAAGGAGAAACGGAGACTACTGTACATGGAGGAAGGAGAAACGGAGACTACTGTACATGTAGGAAGGAGAAACGGAGACTACTGTACATGAAGGAAGGAGAAACGGAGAATACTGTACATGATCCACTTTATTTCAGTGTGTCGTAAAAAAAATGGAATAAATGAAAATAAATATGAACTAGTAAATGAAATAAATGAATATTAAATGAAAGAAATAAACTGAAATAAACTGGGTGCCGTACACTGCATCTGTCTTTTCACCATGTATAATTTTGACATCATCCATTATCCCTCTTCCATTTCTATCAATACTGTACTCTATCAATACTGTACTCTACCATCTGGACTACTACCATACAAACAATAGCCTCTTCTCTATTCCTCTAAACTACTACCATACAAACAATAGCCTCTTCTCTATTCCTCTAAACTACTACCATACAAACAATAGCCTCTTCTCTATTCCTCTAAACTACTACCATACAAACAATAGCCTCTTCTCTATTCCTCTAAACTACTACCATACAAACAATAGCCTCTTCTCTATTCCTCTAAACTACTACCATACAAACAATAGCCTCTTCTCTATTCCTCTAAACTACTACCATACAAACAATAGCCTCCTCTCTATTCCTCTAAACTACTACCATACAAACAATAGCCTCTTCTCTATTCCTCTAAACTACTACCATACAAACAATAGCCTCTTCTCTATTCCTCTAAACTACTACCATACAAACAATAGCCTCCTCTCTATTCCTCTAAACTACTACCATACAAACAATAGCCTCCTCTCTATTACTCTAAACTACTACCATACAAACAATAGCCTCCTCTCTATTCCTCTAAACTACTACCATACAAACAATAGCCTCTTCTCTATTCCTCTAAACTACTACTATACAAACAATAGCCTATTCTCTATTACTCTAACTAAATATATCTAACGCCTCAGATAACAGCTAACTAGTTAATCACAAAACACTATTATTTTTCTCTACTATACGTCTCTTCCTCTATGCTGACCTGACCTAACCTAGTTTAATTAATTAATGTTCGTTGACCCAGCGTGTGTGTAGTATGTATGTATGTATAGGACAAGATCTATACAGGAGCAGTGTGTCATGGAGTCGTATTAATTAATGATAAAACTATACATAATTAAACTGTACTACTTATTTCATTTGACCATTCCCCCTAATAGCCTCTACTCTACTCTACCCTCATCATTATAACCTTGAATGTATTTAATTTGTTATCACTTTGTACAACCACGTCTCTGCATCTGTTTTAGCACCACGTCAATAACACAACATGAGTACAATCATCACCAAAAGTCCTATAGCCACTCTTGTCAGTTGGTGATATCTTTAAATGCTTTTAAGTATATGTCAAATAAAAAAAAAAAAGAGAGAGAGAGAGAGAGAGAGAGAGAGAGAGAGAGAGAGAGAGAGAGAGAGAGAGAGAGAGAGAGCTCACAGGGGTGCATTAAGGTGGTAATTCACTTTGGTTACATTGGAGTGCCTTGATTCCTCCAAAGTATGCCAGGAAACAGGACCAGATGAACAACAATAATGGTGTTCTGTTGCTTGGAATAGTCTGCAGTTGCTCCAGATTTACCAACACAAAATTTTCCCCCTTAATAAATAAACTGGTATGGTGCTTTTGGTTTACGAGTCTGTGAAGTTTACAATATCATAATTTGGCTCAAGACTTGTTAGATAAGGCGACAGTGCTTTAGTTGGTGGTTGTACAGTTGAGGACACATGAAACACACACACTTGAAACAGGGGCGCCCTAGAATGAGCATAAGGAAGAATTCTGCACACCACGTCTTGTCCTTCTCTTAATATGCTCGTTAAAACACCGAAAAAAATATGAATGAATGAGTTAAAACGCTGAAAAATATAAAAACGTGGAATTAAAACACCGAAAAATATAAAAACGTGGAATTAAAACACCGAAAAATATAAAAACGTGGAATTAAAACACCGAAAAATATAAAAACGTGGAATTAAGGGGCAATATCTCAGTTAGGCCTGTTACATGTGTCCTCAACTGTACATCATAGTCAAGTATGTCTCACTCACGACACAACAACGTCTGAGGGTCAATGCCACAGTGGTTCGTAAGCACGCAAACGAAAGAATTTTAGCCGTGTAAATGATTTATGGGTGAATTATTTAATGAATTTGGTGAGTAAACTATGAAGTGATCAATCATCATTATCCAACTGTTTGATAGATTTTGTGAATGTGGATACTTATAGCTTTTGGAAACTAATGAAGCCTTACAAGTGTGGTTAGTTAGGAAGCAAACAAACAAACAAACAAACAAACAAATACGACTGTGGACTCGACCCTGAATATCGGAGGTAACCAAAACAAACTGGAGAGGAGACAGGAACTTTTTTTTTTTATGTTGGTGATGACTGTACACAAGTTACATTACAATATCTCTCACTCACTCTGGTTTGAGGGGGTGCCGGAGTAGGGGACAGGCTTGGGTGGGGGGGGGTGTTGGGGGGTGCAGGAATAGGGGGACAGGCTTGGGGTGGGTAGAAAGCCTGTCCCTCTATTCCCGCACCCCCCCAAGCCTGTCCCCCTACTCCCGCACCCCCCAAAACCCCCTCAACCCCCTAACCCCCCCCCAAGCCTGTCCCCCTATTCCCGCACCCCCTTAATTCTACTTGGATTGTCACTGAGAATGTCCAATACCGTACATATTTATTTACAGAAAATTTTGGACCGTGATTTATAATTAATGTAGACTTATGGGGAGATTATTTTGTTGTTGGTGAATTGGAAGGTCACTGATTCCTCCAAACTATGCCAAGAAACAGATCCCCCATTAGTACCACTGAGGGTGTCTATTTTCTAGTAAAGTTAGGAGTAATCAGGAGCCTTCCAATTTGCCAACAACAGCATCTCCATTTAATTAAGGGTACAATCTCTTTTTGTTGGACATTTTGAGGGCTAATGATTCCTCCAAACTATACCAGGAAACACACCAGGTCAACTAAATAAAGGTATTCCGTTGATTGGAGTAGTTTGGAGGAATCAGTTTTTGCTACAAACTTGTCAAAACTATACTTGTACAATATTACCTTCATAATCCCATATTTGCCAATACCAAAATAACTTGTGTGCAGCCTCTAATTAATTAAGAAAGGACATGGTGGGTTAGGCAGTGACGATGACCCATATCACAGGTTCCACAATAATAATAATAATAATAATAATAATAATAATAATAATAATAATAATAATAATAATAATAATAATAATAATAATAATGCTGACATCAGACTTTAGCTACCGGTTGCCTAAGAATCTGCACCAACATAGAATAATAATAATAATAATAATAATAATAATAATAATAATAATAATAATAATATAGTCACTCTTCTTCCCAATACATTACTCCTCCTTTATGCACAGTAATAATTAGCTGCAGCCACCCTGGAATTATTTACTGTATGAGGTTTTTATTGGTTCACTGAGTCGTGCATTATTCATTTCTGTAATAAAACCCATGTTATCAAAATTGAGAAGAAAGTCCATGTACAGTATGCCGAAAAATATTGCTGTGTCCCGTATATATTGTATAATAATGTCTGGCACTAAAACACTGTATTATTGAATCAAATTGTTGTATCTCTTAATTCTGTTTATTTCTCTTTCAGTTTTGATAATCTGGGTTTAATTAAGGGGAGGGCATAGTTTTGGCCACTTTTGAATATGCTGATTCATCCAAACCATTCCCAGAAACAGACGACCATTATTTTCGCTCATCCGGTCCTGTTTCCTCGTCTACTTAGGATGAATCGAGGCATTCTACTGTACCCAAAGTATACTCTCCCCCTTAAGGGCCCTGTGATGTAGTCAGAACATTGGAGGTACAGTATATGAGTCCTTCAAATACTGCCACGAAACACCACCTATAGGGAATGAGCTTGTTTCGTGGCATAGTCAGGAGGAATCAGAAGCCTCCAATAATCATACAAGAACACAGGGTCCTTAAGGGGAGGGTATAGTTTTGACATTTTTGGAGATTATGATTCCTCCAAACTATTTCAGGCAACAGGATACCATTATTTTTCTTCATCTGGGTCTGTTTCCTGGCATACTTTGGAGGAATCAAGGCACTCCAATCTATCAAAAGTATACTCCCCCCCTTAAGCAAATGCCACCAATACCTATAATCATATTTCTAAAGTCCTTTCATCATTCAGAATTAAAATAATGTAACTGAGAACGTAAGGAATCTAAGAGTAAACATTTTTCACACAAATATCTTTTATACTCTGGAATGAATAAATAAAATATATATGAGAAACTAGATAGCCAAATGAATGTCTGTAATATGTTTTCGATTGTCGATTATTTTTATAATAATATTTTTTTAATGGTCAAACAAAAAAAGAGGAGACATATCAAAAGTACTGTACTGTATTATATATAAGTTAAGGTTATTTAAAAAAGAGGAGGCATATATATCAAAAGTATATATATAAGTTAAGGTTATTTCTCCAGTCTATCTTCCCCTCATCACTAAAAAAAAAAAAAAAAAAAAAAAAAAAAAAAAAAAAAAAAAAAAAAAAAAAACTTACTGTGGTAGTGAATTTGATTTTCTCTAGTGTTGCCAAAGTTTATATATAATTTGTACCGAGGGATTCAAAAGTAGTAACAGCTGTCATTAGAGATGTAATACTGTAATACAATTTTGGTACATTAAAGGGCAATTGATTCATCCAAACTATGCCAAGAAACAGACCAGATTAACTAAATAAAGGCAGGCTGTTGTTTGGAATAGTTTGAGGTAAATAAGTTACTCCACAATTTTACTGGCACCATATTACCCTCACATGTTTCAGACACAGCCAACAAAAAATAAAGAAAAAAAAGAAAAATAATGTCAACCCCCCCAAAAGCAAATAATAATAATAATAATAATACTAAAAATAATAATAATAAACACAAAAAGATTATTTTCTCCATCACCTCAAACTGTAATCATCATCAATATCATCACACAGGCACCTTTTCCCCCGTCCTCTGGTCAGACTAAGGTTACATTCGTCATATTCCCATCATATCTTCATCATATCTTCATCATATTCCCATGAGAGCAGAGAATCCCAGCAAATCCCAACTTTACTATACTATGGAATGGCTTGTTGTTTGTTGTTGCCTTCGACCAGCTAATTGTTATTTGGATAATTATGAACTTTAGTGATTTGTTCTTCTTAATTTTTCCGGCCACAGATATGAGTGGGGAATTATATCTTTTCTGTTGCTTTAATAATAATAATAATAATAATAATAATAAAAATAATAATAGTAGTAGTAGTAATAAAATTGAAATGCAGACGGAGAATGGACGACGAATGATGATGGACGAAGGAAAAAGGTACTCGCATGATCATTTTAAACCCTTCACTGTAACAATATTATAAAACTGTTCTTATGTTCCCTTCATTTGTAACTCAAGTCTAATCATAACCTCCTGTACTCACGTCCCTTCACTGTAACCACTGTAATCCTCCCTATCACTGCACCTATCGTATACCTAACACCATTATTTTTAAGCACACATTTTTCACTGTTCTTATACCTACAAGCACATATTTTTCACTGTCCCTATACCTACAAACACATATTTTCACTGTCCCTATACCTACAAGCACATATTTTCACTGTCCCTATACCTACACACACATATTTTCACTGTCCCTATACCTACAAGCACATATTTTCACTGTCCCTATACCTACAAGCACATATTTTCACTGTCCCTATACCTACACACACATATTTTCACTGTCCCTATACACACACACACACACACACATATTGCAACCAAGTATATTATCAACCCGTCTTTGCATCTCCTTTCGTGTCCCCATCCGTCCCTACTTGCATTTACACCAGCAACGTCACTTCACTTCCCTTATGACACTCTTGTCTGGTCTGGACTTTAAAAAGGAGGGGACCAGTGATTCCTCCAAACTATATCACGAAACAGATACCTTATTGGAGATCGTTTGTTTCCTGTATGGCGTAGTTTGGAGGAATCAGCAGAAGCCCTACAATTTACCCACAAAAGATACAGTACATTTGTTATTCCCTCCCTTCACCTTCCACTGAGCTGCCTCACTCATATGAACTCATCTTATCCTTCTTTCCTTTCTTTCTTGTTTTGTGTTCTTTGCTATTCAGTTCACGTCACTATTACAATCTTTTCTTCTCATTTTTTCTCCTTGTTACGTTTCTCCCTTCCTCTCTCCTTGCTAACTTACCTCTTCCTCCCTTACTCTTTCCCTGCTAACCTGCCTCTTCCTCTCTCTCTGCCAGTCTGCCTCTTCCTCCCTTTCTCTCTCTCTGCCAGTCTGCCTGTTCTTCCCTTTCTCTCTCCCTACTAACGTGCCTCTTCCTCCCTTTCACTCTCCCTGCCAGTCTGCCTTCTCCTCTCTTCCTATCTCCCTGCTAACGTGCCTTTTCTTCCTTTCTTATCGACGCTGGTATCAGTTTACATTCACTCTTTTTCAATCTGTGGCAAAATTTTATTACATAACAAATTTGAACATCATAGTTTACTTAAATATATATATATACGGTTCGGTGACTTATTCCATCGGTCTGAAATCTTACAGGAATGGGTGAGAACTACTGACTGAGATTGTACATTCGTTTCCTTTCGACAATTTCACCATTAATTCATGAAATTGAGAAAGACGAGCTTTGCTATATTTTTTTAGTCTATTTGCTTCGTAGGTCATGTTATGGTAGGCTAAAATATCAGTTGCTAGTTCCTCCTTTGCAATACAATTCAGTTATGCATAAATTTGTCCCTCCCTTCCAAACACATCCATAGATTTTTGGGTTGAACAGGAGGGAGTGGAAGTGAGCGAATCAATCAAACACACACACACACACACACACATATACACACACACACACACACTTGTGAAGTTGGATGGAGCCTGGCAGACCACACAGTTGGCTGCACACCTGTATTATGTTATAGAGGGTAATCACCTGAAGGTATTTCAATATATTCTTGCCTTTACTTTTTTTTGTCATTTCCAGGTGTATTTCAGGTGTATTTCAAGTGTATATCAGGTGTATTTCAGTGTATTTAAATGTATTTCAGGTGTATTTAAGTGTATTTCAGGTGTATTTGAGTGTATTTCAGGTGTATTTCAGTTTCGTGGACACTTCAAATAAACTATACTGTATGTACCGTCCTTCTCTCGGTTTGTATACACTGACAACATATTCTTAACACTATATATATATATATAATGTACAGTACATGAACACAGACATGTTTTGTTTTCACTGCAGCACTCGCTCCACTCGTCCTTCAGGTCCACATCACTCACTCACTCACTCACTCACTCACTCACTCACTCCTGCCCATCGATTGTACCAAGCACGGACACAGTAATAATTAAGGCAGACAACAGTAACAGGGCTTCAGGCTTCATTTACATTATTAGGAGTATCTATAGTTTTCTGAGGGCCTCCATTTCCCTAGCTTCGTACACAATCACAATCACAATAGAATAATGTTTTGCAGATTGGTCCAGTACCTCATTCGTTTGTTTTATATACACACACACACACACTCACTCACTCACACACACGCACACACACGTTCTTAAAATGTTCCAAGATACACACAAACACGGCAGACATGTTTGGTTTATATACACACTCACACACACACAAGTTCTTAAAATGTTTCAAGATACGCACAAACACATCAGGCATGTTCATTTATTTTGCTCATTCACTGAACATAAAAAAAAAAAAAAAAAAAAAAAAAAATCTCCCTCAAGTGCATGAACGTTTCAGTGTCACGATGAGACAGAGGATAATTATTATATATTACACAAGGACTACTATTCTGTCCTCTTGGTCCATAATATTCCCGGCATTTCTAATCAGAGGAAATTTTGTGAGGCCGTAGTAAGTTCATCCATTAATTATTAAGAGAGAATTGAGCTTGATTCCCGGATGTGATTGTTTTTTTTTTTTTTTTTTAATGTCGCTATACATCCACCACTACCACCACCACCACCACCATTATTATATTCTGTTTTTATTTGGCGCCAGAATCATTCCTCTAGTGTTTATTGTTTTATTTTGGCGCCATAAACATTCCTTGTATATTTTCATTTTGGCGCCATAACCATTCCTCTCGTGTATCTATATATTTTGGCGCCATAACCATTTCTCTGGTATTCATATATTTTGGCGCCATAACCATTTCTCTGGTATTTATATATTTTGGCGCCACAATAATTGTTTTGGCGCCATAATCATTCCTCTGGCATTTGTTTTATAGTTTGGCGCCATAACCCACACCTAAGGATGCGTGTACCAACAAAATTATACCCAATCAATACTGAAGGACTACCAATACATCCTTTGCATCGGTTATCATCATTGTTGTTGCATTTGTTATTGTTATTGTTGTTGTTGTCGTCGTTGATGTGCCGTTCCATTTGTGACGTTGGTAATAATGTTTTGTTTTGTTTTATCTTTTCCTGTTGTGGTTTTTTCCCTCTCTTTTCCTGTTGTTTGTTTTCTCTCTTTTCCTGTTGTTTTTTCCCTCTCTTTTCCTGTTTGTCCTGTTCCAACTGTTCATGTTCAATGTATACGTATATAATTTTGGTGTTCGTGAAGAGACAACAATAATTTGACCCCGTGCATTATATAGTTGCCTTCGTAAATTCCTGGTATTGTGGGTGTGTATGTATTTCTGCGTACGTGAGTGAAGCAGGGTTTGTATTGGTATGTGTGTGTATGTGTGTGTGTGTGTGAAGGATGTTTTGAGGTGCGGTATGTGCATGTGTAAATGGTTAATTAGAAATGGTGTGTAAAATATGTGTTCGTGTGTTTGAACGGTATATAAATATTTCTGAGTGTGAAGTGTGTTTGGGTGTGGTGTATATATTGTGTATAGAGTTTGTAATGGCGTGTAAAATATACGTGTGTATGAAATGTATATAATTATTTCTGTGTGAAGGGTGTGTGTTGCGTGTGTACGTGTAGAGAGTGTGTAATGGCGTGTAAAATATGTGTATGTGTGTGTGTTTGTAATTATTTGTGTGTGTGAAGGGTGTGTTGAAGTGTGGGTGTAGAGAGTGTGTGTAATGGCGTGTAAAATATGTGTGTTTGTGTTTGTAATTATTTGTGTGTGTGAAGGGTGTGTTGAAGTGTTGGGGTGTAGGGAGTGTGTGTAATGGCGTGTAAAATATGTGTGTGTGTGTTTGTAATTATTTGTGTGTGTGAAGGGTGTGTTGAAGTGTTGTGGTGTATGGAGTGAACTAGAGTGAGTGTGGTCGTGGTCACTGTAGGAGGTGTTAAGTCCGTGTTTTCTCACTGCTTCCACTTGACCTCTCTGACCTGCCCTCTGGTTGACCCCTAGCCGCAGAGGTCACACACACACACACACACATCAGGAGCAGCAGCAGGGGAGAGGGAGAGAGATGAGGGTAGTGGTAGGGAAAGGATCACAGTGAGGGGCAAGGGCAGGGACAGGGGCAAGGGAATGAACAGAGTGGTATAGAGGAAGGGTCACAGTGAGGGGCAGGGTGGACACATACAACACCCTGCCGGCACCTGCACCTCTCCAACCCTGGCCAGCGGGAGGTCAGCCGTGGTAGACTGGGTCAGGTTCATGTGGCCACCCAGTTCACTCAGGGCCACCAAACACAGGGCCAGGACAGTGCCAAGACACAGTGCCATGGGTGAGGGCAAGGACATATCATCAGGACACTCAGGCCCCAGACACAGAGGGCCAGGACACGTGATGTCCAAGGACACAGTATCAGGTCAGGGTGCCAGGACACAGTGCCAGGTCAGGGTGCCAGGACACCGTGCTAAGTCAGGGTGCCAGGACACCGTGCCAGGTCAGGGTGCCAGGACACAGTGCCAGGTCAGGGTGCCAGGACACAGTGCCAGGTCAGGGTACCAGGACACCGTGCCAGGTCAGGGTGCCAGGACACTGTGCCAGGTCAGGGTACCAGGACACAGTGCCAGGTCAGGGTGCCAGGACACAGGTGTAAGAGTATGGGTTGGTGTAGGCGTGGTGGGGTGCTCACATGTCCTGGTGTGGTACCCCCGCCACCGCCTGCAGCGTGGTGGTAGTGTCGTAGCCATGGTAGGGGTAGGAGGCTGCGGCTGCTGCGGCCATGTTGGGGAAGTGATGGAGGAGTGATGCGGCGTCATGTGGTTTGAGGTGCTGTGCCAACATGTCCGGCTTCATCATGTTGGTCCTGGGGTTGGTCATACTGGCCAGGCTCGGGTCGTATCCCATCTTGGTAGGGTCGTATCCCATCTTGGAGGGGTCGTAAGCCATTTTGGCCACATACATGGCCCGCATGTCGTGGCCGGCGTGGTCGAAGGGATGTGACATGGTGCCATCAACGTGTGGACCCAACAGCAAGTCCCTGTAACACACACAATACATTAACATCACACACACACTACACATTATATTCTATTTTTATATATAATAACAAAGAGAGATACATAATATGCTGCTAGGACACACAGTCAGGGTACTCTATAACTTAAAGGAATACCATATCCAATGCACAGCTTTTCATGTGTGGATATCATCGCTTTTACAACCAGTATAATAACCTGACATGAATTGAAACATAATTATGTTGGACGACTGTCAAAGGTTTAAACTCTGATCCATCGCCATCTAATAGTTATAAATATTGCTCTAAGTAATTTCACCTGCCTCTCCGAGAAGCAAAATGTTATTAATCTATACATGTTGTGATGGTTGATGGTATATATTGTTGGGGTATGTGTATGTGGTGGCGGGAGTGGCATGGAGGCTGTCCCCACCTCCCGGGTAATAAAGTGAGGGTGTCTGGCTCCCCCGGCAACCATGGCGGCACTTGGTTGTCTCCCTCACCCTCACACACACATATTGGACCCTCACACTCCTCTCGTCACACACACCTCACATATCTACAATTGACTACTATCACCATTACATTAGTGCTCATAACATCTGATACACTACAGGACAGGGTAACCATCTTCCCCTGACACGTAGGATGAGATAGATGGAGTGTGTTGTGTGAAGTATGGGTGGGAGTGGAGGGACGTGAGGTTGAAGCCGGTGCCAGTGGTCGGGTCGGGAGGCGGGAGCAGCGAGGGGGTCGGGTGTCGGCTTGGGTTACCATCCAGGGAGGCCGCTTAACGAGACCCGACGTAAATCTGTGAGTTTAGCCTCCAATAACTAATTAACTTGGGCTCTAACCCCCGCCACATAACTAATTTACGTCACACATACACACACACACACACACACACACGGTACTCACTCTTGTTTTACACACACACACACACACTTTCCCACACACGGCCCACATTCCACCCACGCCACTTGTCCTCGTATGGTCACAGTATCAACACACGTATATAAATCACATGTTGGATATAATATTGTTCTACTCACACACCGTTTCGTATATCATCATGCCATACCAACACGATTAAAACTATTACATTCCATAACTATAATTCCTATTATCGTGTTCGTTAGAGTTGAAAATATACCGAGTTATGGGATTAAAGGAATGAATGATATAATAATATTTTTGGTACATTGGAGGGGTTACTGATTCCTCTATAAACTCAATCATACAAAACGGATTATTTACACGTATACTTAGTTTTTTCTTATGCCGTTGCTTTGGAAAAATATATAAACTTTAAAAAAAATATTTTCTCACTAAAGTTACACGTCTTACTTTAGTTACTTGTATCAGTCGTTAGTTTATTTGTCACTTCCGATAAGAGATAATATACGCTTTCTTATATCAGGTCATAATAATGGAGCACTGTACAGTCACGCCCAATAGTCAGTCCTGCACCAACATCGAATGAAACGGCCTCCAAAATTGATGCCAAATTACAGTACAGTACAGTTGATGGTCTATGTAATTTTAAGAGATTATGGGGGTATTACACTTTTGGTACTGTACATTGGAGTGTCTTGATTCCTACAAAGTATGTCAGGAAACAGGACCAGATGAACAAAAATAATGGTGTTCTGTTGCCTGGAATAGTTTGGAGGAATTAGTTGCTCTGGCCGGATTACCACAAGTGTATTATTATTACCCTCTTAACTCAAACGGCTCATTTTCATTTCATAGGCATAGAAATGAGGTATATTCTAGGATGTAAAAAAAATGTGTAAGTCAGTGTAAAATTGAGTGTAAGTGTAAAAATGTGTGCAAAAGTGTGTAAATGAGCGTAAAAGTGAGTGTTAGTGTAAACAATTGTGCAAGTCTGTGTAAAAAAATTGTGTAAGACAGTGTACAAAATTGTGTAAGTCAGTGTAAAAATGTGTGTAAGTGTATATATGTGTTTAATTAATCACAGGCTCTTACCCTTCATATTATTTAGTCCCTCAAAATTTGGAAGATGTACTGTAACTTATTTCCTAGAAAACTGAATATTAATGATCATGTCTGTAATCGTATAAAACATAATTCTGTACTGTATGTGTGTATGTGTATGTACTGTATGTGTATATGTATATGTACTGCATGTGTGTATGTGTATGTATTGTATGTGTGTATGTGTATGTACTATATGTGTATATGTATATGTACCGCATGTGTGTATGTGTATGTACTGTATGTGTGTATGTGTATGTATTGTATGTGTGTATGTGTATGTACTGCATGTGTGTATAATGTATGTGCTGTATAATTATGTGTATGTATGTGTGTATGTGTATATACGTAGGGTAGGAGTGTATGTAATAACTCATCTCACTCCCTGAAAATTAAAAAATACCAGAGACCCAAACCCACATACCTTATTTTCACATCCAGACCCAACCCACCCTGACCCACCCCACCCCACCCCAACCCACCCTGGCCCAATGTCACTCACCCAGAATTTTTAATCACCGTTTTCAAATTTCATGTTTTTTTTTTTTTTTTTTTTTTTTTTTTGACGCTAAGGGAATGAAATAATATAGGCTTTCTGGTCCGTACTTGGCAGATTAAGTTTTAGTAAACATTGTATAATTATATATATATTATTATTATTAACTGCCTTCAGATTTTATTGTATTTATGTCCACCTTTTGACCCGCAGAGAATAAAATAATAATATAAGCTTTCATATCCGTATTTACATGGCAGATTAAGTAAGCTTTTGTAAACCGTGTATATGTGTTAAAAAGAATGTCAATAAGAGTTTAGAAGTATAACGTTAATTAAATATACTAACCCTTTTCCAAGCAGTAAGTCAGTCGTCATTTGAAAAGAAAACTTGTCTTTGGTAAATTGGAGTGTTGCTAATTCCTCCAAACTATCCAGGGAAACAATAATTCACCTCAATGTCTGTCATAGAGGATTTGTTTCGTGACATGGTTTGGAGGATTCATTACTATATATAGCTCTGCTGCAACTTAGCCAAAAGAGGTTTGTTCTCCCGTTAATTAAGGACCACTCTGTAATCGTGAATGAGACCTGCAGGGTGGCTTCCGATTCCTCCTGACTATATATGCCACGAAACAAAAAAATAATAATATTACCCCCTTAAGTAGTATACACAGAGGCTTACCACCGACCACCACCACCACCACCACTACCATTACTACCACTACCACCGCCGTGCACCCCGACCACTACAAAACCTAACCCGACCCGACCAGACCCCGACCTGACCCCAAAGTTAACCACAAAAAAGAGTGCGGCATCTTAGACAGTGCCACTCCTTACCCCCTCCCCCCTACCCAACACTAACCTCTCCCCCCTCCCTCCCCCCCCCCCCCCAGCTGGTCCCTCCGTCATTCTGTCGCCGGGGGCTGACTGTGAGGCGGCAGGGGGAAGGTCAGAGGGAAAGGGGGAAAAGGGAAGGGAAAAAAGGAAGGGGAAAGAGAAAGAAGGACTGGAGATAATGAGAGTGTAGAAGAAAAGGGGAAGATGAGAGAGAGAGAGAGAGAGAGAGAGAGAGAGAGAGAGAGAGAGAGAGAAGGGAAGAGCAAACTGGTGGTCACATTAACATAGAGTCAGTCAGTCGTCATCATCACCCTCCCATAAACACTACCACGTGTTGTCTTGTGTGTGTGTGTGTGTGTGTGTGTGTGTACTGTCTTGTCTTGCTCCATCCTCAGTGTTTCATAGTCTTATTTTGTCTCTTTCTCTTTCACATTCGTAGTCTTATTTTGTCTTTATCTCTCTCTTTCATATTTCTTATTTTTATTTTATCTTTATCTCTCTCTTTCATATTTCTTATTTTATCTTTATCTTTCTTTCATATTTCTTATTCTTATTT